>CM074721.1:18256871-18525998 GCA_037306005.1 Rhinophrynus dorsalis
TCAGATCTTACTAAGTCCACCATGCATTCCCCCATTAAAGCGCATAGCGACTAGCTTGGAAATCCACGTCTTACCTATAAAAAACAGAAGATTGTAAAGAAATCGTTGCCGTTTGGAGACCAGAACCCAGGCTACAGTGCAGACATCTTGTCAGTCCCGGTCTCCATTGAGTAGCACTGCAGTGCACCATATGGTTACCTGACTGACGGTGCAGGTGCACAGACCGCACTAACCTACCCATCAGTCTCCAAACGGTAAGGATTTCTTTACGATATGCTATTTTTTAAAGGAAAGAGATGGATTTTCCAAGCGTTTAATGAATGCATGGCGACTTAGATCTGAAAATTCCACTTTAAAGGACCAGAGCACACCACCCTGGTCTGGTGAAGGGTTAACAGGAATTTTTATTTGCTCCCTAACGATCAATTGTTTTGCCCAGAATTGTTCCATCTGTTTTGTTTTTATACGTCTGGCCTATTGTATCACAGGCGATGTGATACCATGCACAAGCAACCGTAGACCTTTATGAAAAATGTAAGACCTTCCCATAATTCTTTGCGTGATGCTTCACCAAGTGTCATCCCTGGATAATGGAAATGGCTCCAACGCATTGTGACGCAAAGCATGTAGACATTTCTAGTATACAAGGGGTTAAAGAAGTAGCAAAAATGTACAGTCAAATAAAATCTAACAGGTACACATACACACACACAAAAACAAAATAATTAGCATGTCAAAGCGTATTATGCATAGGATGAATAATGCATTCCAGTAATGGAATCAGCTCATTATAAGAGACTAGAGTAAACAGCCCGTGTACATGGGCCAAGATCCGGGTGATGTTAAACCCTTTGAGTGCCAGGGGGTACGCAACGCATTGCTTAGCAATGTATTGCGTACCATTCTGGCAGTCAAAGGGTTAAGAGGCTGGTCCTGCTCTGCGTCCCACCGCCGACGCAGTCATGCACTGTAGAGACTGCCCAAAAGCACAGAATGCATCCAGCACAGAACTCCCAGCATTCCATGCTCCCAGCAAAAGAACTCCCAGCATTCCGTGCTCCCAGCATTCTGTACATTCAGGCAGTCTCTACTGCTCATGACGGCTTCTGACAAACATCCTAGCGAAATTATTATATAGGATGATCTCACACAAATAACTCTTCTTCTTACATGTTCACAACTGTTATCTGAAGCTAGCACCATCAATTCCAGGAGACCCAGGGACAAATTGAGATAAACTGGCATCTATTTTTCTATATGCATATACCTCCTGGGTCTTGGGAGAAAACATTGAGACGCAACGAGCTACGTACCCCACTAGCACTCAAAGGGTTAATGTTATTAAATAACTATTGAATGTTTTGGATCTGAGATGAGCCTTACTGTATTTATCCATAACAGATATAAAGCCACATTTATTAAGGCACTAAAAAAAAGCCACATTTTATAAACAAAAAGTAACTAATTTGCATTTGTGGACATTTACCATCATACTACGTTATGTTTAGTAAATGAGGAACAAATAGCGAAAAGCAGTAAATGAGGGTTGTTATTTTGTAACGTCTATGTCCGAGCTATGTTATGATTTTAATGCTCTTTGGCCCCTTTCCATAAAACAATCAGCTTTTGTTGATTTGCAATTTGCATTTTAAGATAATTCTGGATGCACATAGCACGGTTTTAATTTATAATACATCATTTTTGACTAATAAATACACGCAAATGCTTATTTAGTGGAGGAGAAAACACCGGAGGTAATTTTAGTGAATGTGGTCATGTTCTTTAACCCTTTGAGTGCCAGAGCAATGCGTTCTGTACCCCTCTAGCACTCAAAGGGTTAACGCCTTGAGGACCACAGGGGTGCACAACCACATTGCAAAGCATTGTACACCCGTCTGGTGTTCAAGGGTTTAAAGCGGAACTATCACCCCAAATAAAGTCCCCCCCACCAATAATCCTATATAAAAATTTGCTAAATTGTTTGTCAGAAGCCGTCATGTGCAGTAGAGATGGTTGCGCGCACTGCAGTCATGCGCACTACAGACTGCCTGCTCCTGCTGGTGATAACCGAGCAGGGCTCCAAATTCAGACTGTAGTCCCTCCGTATCAGCCGCGGCGCGGGCAGTCTCTACTGTGCACGACTGCACTGCGGCCGTTGCTGGGTGGCACTGTGGCCCGTGTACATGGGCTTTTCAACGAGTTATTCATATAGCAATAAACTTAGAAATAGTACTATTAGGCAGAAAAGTCCAGCGTTATCAATAAATCCAACTTCTTCTGAGACTGACGGGCAGATATCAGCACAGACATCTTGGTTTAGCGACATCTGCGTGCCTGCGCTTTCCGTCTCGGTCTCCTGGATAATACTGCTACTATTTCTAAGCTTATCACTATATGATTATTTATTGGGGGGGACTTTATTTGGGGTGATAGTTCCCCTTTAAGAAATAAAGGATGTGAATGAAAACAAAAGTAAAACGTATAACAAATCCCTTGTACGCGAAAGACATCTTTGACGCCTCGCAAAGCTTTCAAGGTCTTAATCCTCTAGGTGCCAGACGGATATCCAGTGCACTGCACACACTTCTTGCACTCAAATAGTTAAAATCCCTATTTAAAGGGATAGTAATACTTGCAAATTACTAATCCCCATATTGTAGCTTTGTTAAAAAGAAACTTATTGCCCCCAGTGTCATCTCTCAGACCCTTATGGTTCCCCCTCCCTCTCCCTTCCCTGACTGAATGCTGACTGCAGGGATATCCGGTATTACTTGCATCAGGCGGCTCTGCAGCTGAGCCAAGATCGTGTTTATAAAAAAGAAATCTTTCACTATAACGGTCTTCTACGTGTGCTTGCAAACCAAGCACAAACCAAGCACATTTAGAAGACCATTTCAGTGAAAGAATTATTTTTTATAAATGCGATCTCGGCTCAGCTGCAGAGCCACCTGATGCACATAAGACTGTCGTACGACAGCTTCCCCTGCAGTCAGCGTTCAGTCAGGGAAGGGGGAGGGAGGGGGAACTTTGAGCGCTATCATCTCTCAAACCATAAGGGTCTGAGAGATGACACTGGGGGCAATAAGTTTCTTTTTTAACAAAGCTACAATATGGGGATTAGTAATTTGCAAGTATTACTATCCTTTTAAATCGGTGGGATGTTTTCCGTTTATTCTTTATGGTATAGAGAGTTTGTCCCAGAATTTTTTTTATTTTACATATTTGCCAAAGGCAAAGAGAACAACAATTTTAATTTATTGTACATATCACTATCCTATATAATAATTTGCTAGGATGATTGTCAGAAGCCACCATGCTCAGTAGAGACTGCCCAGATGCACAGAATGCTGGGAGCACAGAATGCTGGGAGCATGGAATACTGGGAGCACGGAATGCTGGGAGCACGGAATGCTGGGAGTTCTGTGCTGGGAGCTTTCTGTGCTTTCGGGCAGTCTCTACAGTGCATGACTGCGTCGGCGGCAGGACGCAGACCAGGACCGGCCTCTTAACCCTTTGAGTGCCAGAGGGGTACGCAACGCATTGCAAAGCAATGCGTTGCGTACCCCTCTGGCACTCAAAGGGTTAACATTGCCCGGACCTTGGCCCGTGTACACGTGCTTTTACACTAGTTAATGATAATAGCATTGTTATTATTTATATAGATGAAGTAGTAATACCAAGTGCATGAATCAGTTCCTGACGGGCACCATCAGGCATGTGAATATGTAGGATGATAACATCAATGACATGAAATAGACAATTGGGAGTTAATTCCTGCAGTTAATTCTGTTAAAGATTAACCACAATCCAGAGATTTCACTGGTGAAGTGTCTTAAATAATCCTTCCCACCATCCCCATGTACATAGCAACCCACAGCGATAACAGCATTCACCATGCCAAAACACCTTACCTCTGCATCCCTGTCTGCGGAATGGTCTCCCTACTCTGGGTCCTGGTCTTCCCTACCCTCCCCTCCATACCAGCTTCGCTGCCGAGCTCCCCTCTTCTGCACAACCCCCCACGTCCCATTATCCGTCATATGATATCTTACCTGGAGCCTTGGCTGAGACAAGCTGCTCACCTGTCACACACCTTCCTGTGTCTGCCTCTTACCTGGATGAACAGGTGAGGCTGCCTCTGCCCTCTGTTCCCTGCAGCAGTGCACTCTGGGAGCTGTAGTTCAGGAATATGTTGTGTAATAAGGAAATGCATGCACCTGTCTGGAGGTAAGAAAACAAACAGCACTCACACAACCTTTCATTGTCCTTGACGTTACTTCAGAGAATTATTTTTAAACACACTGTTCCTCCTCGTTCTGAACACACAGTCAGAATCAGTGGGACTCCCCCATTTCACAACGTAGTTGGTTTGTGCCTTATGCTGTAAGAAAAAGGTGAGAAATTCTGGAGCAAACCAACTGCACTACGTGGGGGACACATTAAGCGTGAATTGTTCACCGCTTGAATGCGTTGCTGTGCAATGCACTGGAGAGGTTAACCCTTTGAGTGCCAGAGGGGTACGCAATGCATTCACTCCGGCACTCAAAGGGTTAAAAGTCCTGTTTAATTCTTTAAGGACTTTATTTCCAACCCCGTGTTACGGTTGGTGTATTCCAGAACTGCTCATGCTTTGCTCTCTGCATAAGGCCGTTATTATTGTACTTACTATCTTACCATGAGATCCATGCAGAACGCTGGTTCCCTGTTAATTACAGGGTTAATAATGGCACCGCCACCTCCTTAGCTTCAAGCAATCCCCTGTGCAGCACAGAGGTTCAGTGTGGATAAAATCCTCTGGGGTCTGGCACTGTGGACTGGACACAAGCAGGTCATTGTCCTAATGTTACAGTGTGACTAAGGACGGAGGCACAGACTCTGCATGGAAAAGACTCTCGCTTGTGTGTAATGTGGCACAGAGTCGATTCCATCATTCAGACTGAGAATCACACTTATCGGACTTTGTATTGTCTCAGTGGTAAATCGCTGGATACAGATCTCATAGACTAAATAGACTAACTCCAAAAATGACGTTCCTACAAATACAGGTAAAGACCAGCAGAAAAAAAAAATATCCTTTATAACATAATTTGCTAAAATGCAAAGCTCCCTGTGTGCGTAACACACACATGCGCAGTAGACTCTGCCTGAACGATGCAGTCATGCGCAGTAGTCATGTGCAGTAGAGACTGCCTGAACAATGCAGTCATGCACAGTAGTCATGTGCAGTAGAGACTGGCCTAACAATGCAGTCATGCGCAGTAGTCATGTGCAGTAGAGACTGGCCTAACAATGCAGTCATGCACAGTAGTCATGTGCAGTAGAGACTGGCCTAACGATGCAGTCATGTGCAGTAGAGACTGGCCGAACGATGCAGTCATGCGCAGCAGTCATGCGCAGTAGAGACTGGCCTAACGATGCAGTCATGTGCAGTAGAGACTGGCTGAACGATGCAGTCATGCGCAGTAGTCATGCGCAGTAGAGACTGTCCGAACGATGCAGTCATGTGCAGTAGACACTGGCCTAACGATGCAGTCATGTGCAGTAGAGACTGACTGAACAATGCAGTCATGCGCAGTAGAGACTGACTGAACGATACAGTCATGTGCAGTAGTCATGCTCAGTAGACGCTGCCTGAACGATGCAGTCATGCGCAGTAGAGACTGACTGAACGATGCAGTCATGCGCAGTAGAGACTGACTGAACAATGCAGTCATGCGCAGTAGAGACTGACTGAATGATGCAGTCATGCGCAGTAGAGACTGACTGAACAATGCAGTCATGCGCAGTAGAGACTGACTGAATGATGCAGTCATGTGCAGTAGTCATGCGCAGTAGAGAATGCCTGAACGATACAGTCATGTGCAGTAGTCATGCGCAGTAGAGACTGGCCGAACGTGCCGGCCTCCATTCAGAGGCACGGCTGATCCAGAACGGGGCACTCCGAACGGCCCACCCCCTGTCTCCGCTCCCAGCTCCGGGGCAGCAGCCGAGGCTGCAGGATGGCCCTTTACCCCGTGTACACAGGCCTTCAATACTAGTATAAATATACTAGTTGAAGAGCCCGTTACACGGGCCACAGTGCCACTGCCAGCCGGTCGCAGGGCAGTCTTGCGCAGTAGAGACTGCCTGCACCGCAGCTGATACAGAGGTGGATGCTCCTTCAGAGCGTCCAGTTCTGTATCAGCCGTGGCGCGGGCAGTCTCTACTGTGCATGATTGCAGCACGTGCAGAAGTCTCTACTGTGCATGACTGCATCGTTACACGCGATTTAGCGAATTATTATATAGGATAGTGTGTTGGCAATTATG
Source organism: Rhinophrynus dorsalis (assembly GCA_037306005.1). Taxonomy (NCBI): domain Eukaryota; kingdom Metazoa; phylum Chordata; class Amphibia; order Anura; family Rhinophrynidae; genus Rhinophrynus; species Rhinophrynus dorsalis. Next base: position 18,263,180 of record CM074721.1, read on the forward strand.
ATGATATAAACCAGTTTTCTACCTTTTCAATCACACAAACTCTTTCTCATTTTCTCTCTCTCACAAGCACACACCTACTGAGCCTACACAACACACTTTTACTTACACGGCTCCTTAGCATACACATACACAAACTTACAATACACACATATCTACATAGCGCAGACACACACACAGACATCACCTTGGAGTACACACACAACTAATTTGTGCACGCACACACACACACACACACACAAATACATCTACTTTAACTTAGTGTAGACAGGCACACCTCCTTACACACACACACACATATTTATATATATACTTAGAGTAGACACACATAGCTCCTTACACACACACACACATACACATATTTATATATATACTTAGAGTAGACACACATAGCTCCTTACATACACACACATACACATATTTATATATATACTTAGAGTAGACACACATAGCTCCTCACAAACACACACACATAGCTCCTCACACACACACACACAGATAAACTTGCACATATCTTCTTAACATACACATATGCATAAAAACCTACTTAGCACACACATACATGTACTTATGTACACACACACACACACACACCTTAGTATACACACACATATCTACTTAGCACAGACACATAAACAGACCTCCCAAGTGTACACACACCTCTGTGTACACAAAACACACTTCAGCTTACATCACACCTTTTAGTATATACATATACCTCATCATCCTACACACATGCTCACACATCTCAGCCTAAACACACACACATATCTCCCATGTATTCCATTTTAAGAGATATTAGGGTTCCGTACCTCCCAAGTGTCCCTCTTTAGCTGAAATTAGGGGTCTATACCTCCCTGTGTTCCTCTTTAGGAGATATTAGGGGTTCATATATCCCACCTGTCCAACAATAGGAGATCTTAGGGCTTTGTATCTCCCTAGTGTCCCTCTTTAGGTGGGACAGTCTCTTGTTGAGACCCAAATTCCCCTGTCCCTCTTTCTTACCGGTGTCCCTCCTTTTAGGAGATCAGACTGTGCGGTGTGTGTGCATATAAGTGTATTGATCCACAGTAATAAAACTCACATGAATGTTTGTTTAAGCGTCAGTATATGTGTTTATACATTAGTCTGTATCACCGGTACAAGTGTATCACCCTGGTGTCCCTGTGTTTAGGAGATCAGACTGTGTGGTGTGTATATAAGTGTATCACCCTGGTGTCCCTGTGTTTAGGAGATCAGACTGTGTGGTGTGTGTATAAGTGTATCACCCTGGTGTCCCTGTGTTTAGGAGATCAGACTGTGTGGTGTGTATATAAGTGTATCACCCTGGTGTCCCTGTGTTTAGGAGATCACACTGTGTGGTATGTATATAAGTGTATCACCCTGGTGTTCCTGTGTTTAGGAGATCAGACCGTGTGGTGTGTATATAAGTGTATCACCCTGGTGTCCCTGTGTTTAGGAGATCAGACTGTGTGGTGTGTATAGAAGTGTATCACCCTGGTGTCCCTGTGTTTAGGAGATCAGACTGTGTGGTGTGTATAGAAGTGTATCACCCTGGTGTCCCTGTGTTTAGGAGATCAGACTGTGTGGTGTGTATAGAAGTCTATCACCCTGGTGTCCCTGTGTTTAGTAGATCAGACTGTGTGGTGTGTATAGAAGTGTATCACCCTGGTGTCCCTGTGTTTAGGAGATCAGACTGTGTGGTGTGTATAGAAGTGTATCACCCTGGTGTCCCTGTTAGTGTTGAGCGAGCATGCTCGGCCGATGCTCGGATCGGCTCGAGCATCGCTCTGCTCGGCACATGGCGGTACTCGTACGAGTACCGCATGTGCTCGCCCGCCATGTTCGGGTCTCCTCCCCGCACATTTTGCGGCTGCTGCGCAGCCAATAAACGTGCAGGGAGGCTCTGACATCGGTGTAATGCCAGCAGCCATGTTGGCTGCTGGCATTACACTGATTGGCTGGCCAGAACCCGTGGTCGGGTGCTGTATAGCACCTGACCATCGAGTTCGGCTCAGTCTTAGCCAGGGAGAGCTGAGGATAGGAAGGGAAAGGCAGTGTAGGGAGGAAAACAAGCAAAATTGTGAAAAAAAAGAACCAAAAGTCCTTTTTAGGACTACTGTGTGTGGGGGCAGCAGGTTATTTTGTGTGGGGGGAAAAAAAAAAAAAAAAAAAAAAAAACATATATTCTGTTTAGTGTGCAAAGTTGCAGATTAGAGCACATTCTGTTTAGTGTGCACAGTTGCAGATTAGAGCACATTCTGTTTAGTGTGCAAAGTTGCAGATTAGAGCACATTCTGTTTAGTGTGCAAAGTTGCAGATTAGAGCACATTCTGTTTAGTGTGCAAAGTTGCAGATTAGAGCACATTCTGTTAAGTCTTCAAACTAAAATATCAAAGTCACATATTCCATTCAGTGTGCGTCGCCGCAGTTTAGCAGCACATTCTGTGTACTGTGCAGAGTTGCAGAATAGGAAGAAATACTGTTAAGTCTTCAAACTAAAATATCAAAGTCACATATTCCATTCAGTGTGCTTCGCCGCAGTGTAGCAGCACATTCTGTGTACTGTGCAGAGTTGCAGAATAGGAAGAAATACTGTTAATTCTTCAAACTAAAATATCAAAGTCACATATTCCATTCAGTGTGCTTCGCCGCAGTTTAGCAGCACATTCTGTGTACTGTGCAGAGTTGCAGAATAGGAAGAAATACTGTTAAGTCTTCAAACTAAAATATCAAAGTCACATATTCCATTCAGTGTGCTTCGCCGCAGTGTAGCAGCACATTCTGTGTACTGTGCAGAGTTGCAGAATAGGAAGAAATACTGTTAAGTCTTCAAACTAAAATATCAAAGTCACATATTCCATTCAGTGTGCTTCGCCGCAGTGTAGCAGCACATTCTGTGTACTGTGCAGAGTTGCAGAATAGGAAGAAATACTGTTAAGTCTTCAAACTAAAATATCAAAGTCACATATTCCATTCAGTGTGCTTCGCCGCAGTGTAGCAGCACATTCTGTGTACTGTGCAGAGTTGCAGAATAGGAAGAAATACTGTTAAGTCTTCAAACTAAAATATCAAAGTCACATATTCCATTCAGTGTGCTTCGCCGCAGTGTAGCAGCACATTCTGTGTACTGTGCAGAGTTGCAGAATAGGAAGAAATACTGTTAAGTCTTCAAACTAAAATATTAAAGTCACATATTCCATTCAGTGTGTGTCACCGCCGTTTAGCAGCCTATTCTGTGTACTCTGCACCGTTGCAGACTAGGAAGAAATACTGTTAAGTTTTCAAACTCAAATATTAAAGTCACATATTCCATTCAGTGTGTGTCACCGCCGTTTAGCAGCCTATTCTGTGTACTCTGCACCGTTGCAGACTAGGAAGAAATACTGTTAAGTTTTCAAACTCAAATATTAAAGTCACATATTCCATTCAGTGTGTGTCACCGCCGTTTAGCAGCCTATTCTGTGTACTCTGCACCGTTGCAGAATAGGAAGAAATACTGTTAAGTTTTCAAACTCAAATATTAAAGTCACATATTCCATTCAGTGTGTGTCACCGCCGTTTAGCAGCCTATTCTGTGTACTCTGCACAGTTGCAGAATAGTAAGAAATACTGTTAAGTTTTCAAACTCAAATATTAAAGTCACATATTCCATTCAGTGTGTGTCACCGCAGTTTAGCAGCCTATTCTGTGTACTCTGCACCGTTGCAGAATAGGAAGAAATACTGTTAAGTTTTCAAACTCAAATATTAAAGTCACATATTCCATTCAGTGTGTGTCACCGCCATTTAGCAGCCTATTCTGTGTACTCTGCACAGTTGCAGACTAGGAAGAAATACTGTTAAGTTTTCAAACTCAAATATTAAAGTCACATATTCCATTCAGTGTGTGTCACCGCCGTTTAGCAGCCTATTCTGTGTACTCTGCACAGTTGCAGAATAGTAAGAAATACTGTTAAGTTTTCAAACTCAAATATTAAAGTCACATATTCCATTCAGTGTGTGTCACCGCAGTTTAGCAGCCTATTCTGTGTACTCTGCACCGTTGCAGAATAGGAAGAAATACTGTTAAGTTTTCAAACTCAAATATTAAAGTCACATATTCCATTCAGTGTGTGTCACCGCCGTTTAGCAGCCTATTCTGTGTACTCTGCACCGTTGCAGAATAGGAAGAAATACTGTTAAGTTTTCAAACTCAAATATTAAAGTCACATATTCCATTCAGTGTGTGTCACCGCCGTTTAGCAGCCTATTCTGTGTACTCTGCACAGTTGCAGACTAGGAAGAAATACTGTTAAGTTTTCAAACTCAAATATTAAAGTCACATATTCCATTCAGTGTGTGTCACCGCCGTTTAGCAGCCTATTCTGTGTACTCTGCACCGTTGCAGAATAGTAAGAAATACTGTTAAGTTTTCAAACTCAAATATTAAAGTCACATATTCCATTCAGTGTGTGTCACCGCCGTTTAGCAGCCTATTCTGTGTACTCTGCACCGTTGCAGAATAGGAAGAAATACTGTTAAGTTTTCAAACTCAAATATTAAAGTCACATATTCCATTCAGTGTGTGTCACCGCCGTTTAGCAGCCTATTCTGTGTACTCTGCACAGTTGCAGAATAGTAAGAAATACTGTTAAGTTTTCAAACTCAAATATTAAAGTCACATATTCCATTCAGTGTGTGTCACCGCAGTTTAGCAGCCTATTCTGTGTACTCTGCACCGTTGCAGAATAGGAAGAAATACTGTTAAGTTTTCAAACTCAAATATTAAAGTCACATATTCCATTCAGTGTGTGTCACCGCCGTTTAGCAGCCTATTCTGTGTACTCTGCACCGTTGCAGACTAGGAAGAAATACTGTTAAGTTTTCAAACTCAAATATTAAAGTCACATTTTCCATTCAGTGTGTGTCACCGCAGTTTAGCAGCCTATTCTGTGTACTCTGCACAGTTGCAGAATAGTAAGAAATACTGTTAAGTTTTCAAACTCAAATATTAAAGTCACATATTCCGTGTAAGATGAAGAAGGCGGGTAAAAAGGGACGGGGAAGTGGACGTGATCCTGATAGTTCAGGGCGCGGGTCAGGACGCGGAGAAACTGTGCCTGGTGCCAGAGCACAAGAAAGAAAGACATCCACCATACCTAGCTTCATGTCTAATTTTACAGGGCGTCGCAGGACATCACTCTCGAGGTCCGACCACTGCGAACAGGTGGTCGGTTGGATGACAGCTGATACTGCTTCCAGTCGGTTAAGCACCACCCTGTCTTCCACCAAGTCCACTCTCAGTAGCCAAGAGTCTGGTCAACATAATCCTCACTCTGATCATCCTTCCTCCCACCATACACGGTCTGGTCAAAGAAGTGATCCCACACTGGGATATAGTGAGGAGCTCGTCTCATCACCAATCCTTCATTTGACCCTCTCTCCAAGCACGCTTGCAGAGGAACATGACATCTTGTGCCCTGATTCACAACCTCTAGAGGGTACCCAATCACAAGAAGATGACAGATGTGAACGGCATTTAAGGTCAAAGGAAGTAGTGGATGATGATGATGATGATGAGACACAGTTGCCATTAAATCAACCACTATTTCCGTCTCAAGACCTTGTTGAGGAGAATGTTATGCAGTTGTCAATGACTGAGTATGTGGTGGGATCAAGACTTGAGGAGGATGATCAGAGTGAGGAAGTGGAGGAGGACTTGGTGGACGATGAGGTGACTGACCCCACCTGGGAAGGTGTAGAGCCGAGCGATGACAGCAGTCCTGAGGGTGAGCCATCTGCAGCACCGCAACAGGCTGGAAGAGGCAGTGGTGTGGCTACAGAAAGAAGGCGGACCGCACCAAACCGGCCCGCAAATGTTCCACGGAGCACCCCCTTGCGTAAATCTACCTTGCCAAAGGGTAGGTGTTCCGCGGTATGGCGTTTTTTTAAGGAAAGCGCGGACGACAAAAGAATTGTAGTTTGCAACCTGTGCCACACCAGAATGAGCCGAGGCATGAACACTAGAAACCTCACCACCACCAGCATGATCCGACACATGGCATCCAAGCACCGTAGTAAGTGGGAGGAACGCCTGGATCGCCCATCTGTGTCTGCAGGCCACACCACTGCCTCCTCTTCCCCTGTTTTCGGTGCCGGCCAATCGCCTGTCGAAGGCGCAGGCCCGCATACCTCCCGCCCTGCACCTGTAGCATCTGAAGCACCATCAGCGACCACATCCACTTCCCTGTCCCAGCGCAGCGTCCAAATGTCGTTACCCCAGGCATTTGAGCGCAAGAGAAAGTACCCAGCCACCCACCCACAGGCCATAGCACTAACCTCACACCTTTCCAAATTACTGGCCATCGAAATGCTGCCATTTAGGCTTGTGGACACTGAGTCCTTCCGCAGCCTGATGGCAGCAGCTGTCCCTCGGTACGCGGTCCCCAGCCGCCACTACTTTTCCCGGTGTGCCATCCCCGCATTACACCACCATGTGTCCCGTAACATCACCCGTGCCCTGACCAACGCAGTTACTGGGAAGGTCCACTTAACGACTGACACATGGACAAGTGCTTGTGGCCAGGGACGCTACATTTCCCTGACGGCACACTGGGTGAATGTCGTGGAGGCTGGGAGCGACTCGGACCCTGGGATGGCACGGGTGCTACCCACGCCGAGGATTGCGGGCCCTACCTCCATCAGGGTTCCCGCCAGCACCTACGTTATTGGCTCCTCCTCCTCCGTTTCCACCTCCGAATTCTCTACACGCAGCGCCACTCCCCCATCAGCCAGTAGCTGGAAGCAGTGTAGCACTGCAGTGGGGAAGCGTCAACAGGCCGTGCTGAAGCTGATCTGCCTTGGGGACAAACAGCACACGGCCTCAGAGCTGTTGCAGGGGATTAGTCACCAGACCGAGCAGTGGCTCTCGCCACTCAACCTGCAACCAGGCATGGTTGTGTGTGATAATGGGCGTAACTTGGTGGCGGCTTTGGAGCTCGGCAAGCTCACACACGTACCATGCCTAGCGCATGTATTTAATTTAGTGGTGCAGCGATTTCTAAAAACCTACCCCAATGTGCATGATCTCTTGACCAAGGTGCGCCGCGTGTGTGCACATTTCCGTAAGTCATCTACAGCTTCGGCCGGCCTGTTGAAGCTGCAGCAGCGCTTACAATTGCCAGCTCACCGGCTGCTGTGTGACGTGAGCACGCGCTGGAACTCCACCTTCCACATGTTGGCCCGGCTTTGTGAGCAGCAGAGGGCAGTAGTGGAGTACCAGCTGTTACACGGTCGTCGCCTCTCCGTTCAACTTCCTGTAATCAGAAGTGAGGAGTGGGAATGGATGTCAGACCTCTGCGAGGTTTTACGCAATTTTGAGGAATCGACACAGATGGTGAGCGGCGATAACGCTATTATCAGTGTCACCATCCCACTTCTGTGTCTACTGAAACGCTCGCTGCTCACAATTAAAACCGACGCTTTGCATGTGGAAGAGGTGGAAATGGGGGAGGAAGAGCTTACACAAGGTGATAGCCAGAGCACCCTCACTTCGTCTTCTCAGCGACAATTGGAGGAGGCGGAGGAGGAGGAGGAAGACACGGTTGCCTCCGCTACAGAGGGTAGCCATGGAACTTTAGTTCCATCTCTTCAGCGTGGGTGGGCAGAAGAGGAGGAAGAGGATTAGGATATTGAGAGTCATCCTCCTGGTGAGGACAGCGAAATCTTGACTGTTGGTACTCTGGCACACATGGCTGACTTTATGTTAGGCTGCCTTTCCCGTGACCCACGCGTTATACGCATTTTAAACAACACGGATTACTGGGTGTTCACCCTTCTGGACCCCGGCTACAAAGAGAATTTCTCATCTCTCATTCCTCCGGTGGAGAGGACAAGCAAAATGGTGCAATACCAGAAGGTTCTTGTTGAAAAATTGCACCAAAATTTTCCATCTGACAACGCTGGCGGCAGAGTACGTGCTACCTTGGCCAACAGAGAAGGGGAGAAAAGGGGAGCACACAGCAGTTCTGACAAAGGCAGGGCAACACTCTCCAAGGCATGGGACACCTTCATGACACCCCGCCAGCACCCTCACCCTGATGCGCAGCCTAGTGTCACAAGGAGGGAAAAGTTTTGGAAGATGGTGAAGGAGTACGTAGCAGACCGTGTCAGCGTCCTCAATGATCCCTCTGTGCCTTACAACTACTGGGTGTCCAAGCTGGACACGTGGTATGAACTGGCACTCTACGCCTTGGAGGTGCTGGCCTGCCCTGCCGCCAGCGTTCTGTCTGAGCGGGTATTTAGTGCTGCTGGTGGTATCATAACAGATAAGCGTATCCGCCTTTCCACCGACAATGCTGATAGGTTGACACTTATAAAAATGAACAAGGCCTGGATTTCCCCTGACTTCTCCACTCCACTGGAGGAAAGCCCCGGGGGAACATAAACTCACTTTATATATGTTATTTACAATGATGGGAATACTCTGTATTCCCATTCACCCCTTCCACCCAAAAAACGGGTATATGGTTGACTCTTAATCTTCTCATCCTCCTCCTCCTCTTCCATATGCCCTGGGATATAATTTTTATATAGGGCCAGCTCACCAGCGGGCCCTGTGATATAATTTTTATATAGGGCCAGCTCACCAGCGGGCCCTGTTTGACAATTTTTATATAGGTCAGCTCACCAGCGGGCCTTCTCATATAATGTTTTATTGGGTCAGCTCTCTAGCGGGCCCTCTCATATAATGTTTTATAGCGTCAGCTCACTAGCGGGCCTTCGCATATAATGTTTAGGATGGTCAGCTCTGCAGCAGACCCTCACCCATAATGTTTTAGATGGTCAGCTCAGCGCACGTTTCCCTCTTAATCATGGCCTCAGTTCTGAAAATCAAGGAAATTTTTGAGAGAATTTGCCTCTGCGCACGTTTCCCTCTTAATCATGGCCTCAGTTCTGAAAATCAAGGAAATTTTTGGGAGAATTTGCCTCTGTGCACGTTTCCCTCTTAATCATGGCCTCAGTTCTGAAAATCAAGGAAATTTTTGGGAGAATTTGCCTCTGCGCACGTTTCCCTCTTAATCATGGCCTCAGTTCTGAAAATCAAGGAAATTTTTGGGAGAATTTGCAGATGATATACAAGTAAATATACAGCAAATACTGTTTGGTAACAATTTTTCGCCTAAAGTCGTTTTTATCGTCCTTTTTGTGTGTTTTACGGTCAGTCTGTAAAAATGGCGTACTACGGGCGAAACATCGTTCCCAGCAGCGACGTTGGAGTCCAAGATGCATCCAGACATCCTCCCTATGCTGTCCCTGAACCATTTCTGTGGTGTTTCCATCATTTTCTGCCCTTTTCCTATGGACCAGGCACCCTCCCCTCATCAGAGCAGGGGGTGCCTGGTGTAATGCTCGAGTCCTCCCATTGACTTCAAAGGGGCTCGGGTGCTCGGCCGAGCACTCGAGCCTCCGGGGGCGCTCGGTCAGGGCACCCGAACACCCGAGCATTGGGGTGCTCGCTCATCACTAGTCCCTGTGTTTAGGACATCAGACTGTGTGGTGTGTATAGAAGTGTATCACCCCGGTGTCCCTGTGTTTAGGAGATCAGACTGTGTGGTGTGTATAGAAGTGTATCACCCCGGTGTCCCTGTGTTTAGGAGATCAGACTGTGTGGTGTGTATAGAAGTGTATCACCCCGGTGTCCCTCTGTTTAGGAGATCAGACTGTGTGGTGTGTATAGAAGTGTATCACCCTGGTGTCCCTGTGTTAAGGAGATCAGACTGTGTGGTGTGTATAGAAGTGTATCACCCTGGTGTCCCTGTGTTTAGGAGATCAGACTGTGTGGTGTGTATAGAAGTGTATCACCCTGGTGTCCCTGTGTTTAGGAGATCAGACTGTGTGGTGTGTATAGAAGTGTATCACATTGCTACAGAGCAATAAAACTCACATTAATGTTTGTATAAACGTCAGTATATGTGTATATAAAGTAATCTGTGTATATAAATACTTTGGACTTGTTCTAAATCATTTACTCAGTTACACAAAAAGGTGTCAATAAGTTGTGAAATAACCTACAAATTCTTGGTAATGCCTCGCCCCCCACCCACGCCCCCAAGACCACCACCTAAAACACAAGTGGCCATTTGGAATGTTGGGAAGTATGGATATGCACTAAGGTGTGATGCAAAATGATGAAGTGAAGATGACCTCTCCAGTGAGATAAACTCTCCAGTCTCTACGTTATTCCATGAGGCCAGTGCATTAAGATTTTTCCAGCGTGAGAGCATTGGCTCTATAGAATAACATAGGGAATGGAGAGTTTATCATACTGGAGTAATCATCTCCAATTTATCACATCTTAGTGCATCTCCCCTCTGGAGCTTTAACCCCCTCAACAAGTACACAGGAAATGCCCCTGATAGTAAACCCCTGTGTATTCATTGTATTCCTTTCTTCATTGTTCTGTTTCAACCTGTTGCAGAGCAATGCAGAATTTACTGGCATTTTCATAAAAACAAGATGATAATGATAAAAGGGTGGAAGGATAGAGAGGAATAAAGGTAGGGAAGATTCTGTGTAATTTCCAACATGTCCAAGAGGTGGCAGTCAAGGTTCAAGGAGAGAGAGCACTATCTCCAGAGACAGAGGCTGATGTACTAAGAATTGCCCTAAGTGATAAGGAGAAGGAAACACTCCCCAGTTCCTATGTTATTCTATGGGAGAGCTTTAGTTATAGACTACAGGGGAGATGTACTAAGGTGTGATAAAGAGGAGATAACTTCAACAGTGAGATAAACTCTCCAGTTCCTGTGTTATTCTATGCGAGAGATTTAGTTATAGACTACAGGGGGAGATGTACTAAGGTGTGATAAAGAGGAGATAACTTCTCCAGTGAGATAAACTCTCCAGTTCCTATGTTATTCTATGGGAGATATTTAGTTGTAGACTACATGGTAGATATACTAAGGTGTGATAAAGAGGAGATAACTTCTCTAATGTGATAAACTCTACAGTTCCTATGTTAGTCCACGGGAGAGATTTAGTTATTGACTACAGGGGGAGATGTACTAAGGTGTGATAAAGAGGAGATGACTTCTCCAGTGAGATAAACTCTCCAGTTCCTATGTTATTCTATGGGAGAGATTTAGTTATAGACTACAGGAGGAGATGTACTAAGATGTGATAAAGAGGAGATAACTTCTCCAGTGAGATAAACTCCCCAGTTCCTATGTTATTCTATGGGAGAGATTTAGTTGTAGACTACAGGGGGAGATGTACTAAGGTGTGATAAACAGGAGATAACTTCTCCAGTGAAATAAACTCTCCAGTTCCTATGTTATTCTATGGGAGAGCTTTAGGTATAGACTACAGGGGAGATGTACTAAGGTGTGATAAAGAGGAGATAACTTCTCCAGTGAGATAAACTCTTCAGTCCCTATGTTATTCTATGGGAGATCTTTAGTTATAGACTACAGGGGGAGATGTACTAAGGTGTGATAAAGAGGAGATAACTTCTCCAGTGATATAAACTCTCCAGTTCCTGTGTTATTCTATGGGAGAGCTTTAGTTATAGACTATAGGGGAGATGTGCTAAGGTGTGATAAAGAGGAGATAACTTCTCCAGTGAGATAAACTCTCCAGTTCCTATGTTATGCTATGGGAGATCTATAGTTATAGACTACAGGGGAGATGTACTAAGGTGTGATAAATAGGAGATAACTTCTCCAGTGAGATAAACTCTCCAGTTCCTGTGTTATTCTATGGGTGAGATTTAGTTATAGACTACAGGGGGGGATGTACTAAGGTGTGATAAAGAGGAGATAACTTCTCCAGTGTGATAAACTCTCCAGTTCCTGTGTTATTCTATGGGAGAGATTTAGTTATAGACTACAGGGGAGATGTACTAAGGTGTGATAAAGAGGAGATAACTTCTCCAATGTGATAAACTCTCCAGTTCCTATGTTATTCTATGGGAGAGATTTAGTTATAGACTACAGGGGAGATGTACTAAGGTGTGATAAAGAGGAGATAACTTCTCCAGTGAGATAAACTCTCCAGTTCCTATGTTATTCTATGGGAGAGATTTAGTTATAGACTACAGGGGAGATGTACTAAGGTGTGATAAAGAGGAGATAACTTCTCCAGTGATAAACTCTCCAGTTCCTATGTTATTCTATGGGAGAGATTTAGTTATAGACTACAGGGGAGATGTACTAAGGTGTGATAAAGAGGAGATAACTTCTCCAGTGAGATAAACTCTCCAGTTCCTATGTTATTCTATGGGAGAGATTTAGTTATAGACTACAGGGGAGATGTACTAAGGTGTGATAAAGAGGAGATAACTTCTCCAGTGAGATAAACTCTCCAGTTCCTATGTTATTCTATGGGAGATATTTAGTTATAGACTACAGGGGGAGATGTACTAAGGTGAGATAAAGAGGAGATAACTTCTCCAGTGATAAACTCTCCAGTTTCTATGTTATTCTATGGGAGATATTTAGTTATAGACTACAGGGGGAAATGTACTAAGGTGTGATAAAGAGGAGATAACTTCTCCAGTGAGATAAACTCTCCAGTTCCTATGTTATTCTATGGGAGAGATTTAGTTATAGACTACAGGAGAGATGTACTAAGGTGAGATAAAGAGGAGATAACTTCTCCAGTGAGAGAAACTCTCCAGTTCCTATGTTATTCTATGGGAGAGATTTAGTTATAGACTACAGGGGAGATGTACTAAGGTGTGATAAAGAGGAGATAACTTCTCCAGTGAGATAAACTCTCCAGTTCCTATGTTATTCTATGGGAGAGATTTAGTTATAGACTATAGGAGAGATGTACTAAGGTGAGATAAAGAGGAGATAACATCTCCAGTGAGATAAACTCTCCAGTTCCTATGTTATTCTATGGGAGAGATTTAGTTATAGACTACAGGAGAGATGTACTAAGGTGTGATAAAGAGGAGATAACTTCTCCAGTGAGATAAACTCTCCAGTTCCTATGTTATTCTATGGGAGAGATTTAGTTATAGACTACAGGGGAGATGTACTAAGGTGTGATAAAGAGGAGATAACTTCTCCAGTGTGATAAACTCTCCAGTTCCTATGTTATTCTATGGGAGAGATTTAGTTATAGACTACAGGGGAGATGTACTAAGGTGTGATAAAGAGGAGATAACTTCTCCAGTGATAAACTCTCCAGTTCCTATGTTATTCTATGGGAGAGATTTAGTTATAGACTACAGGGGAGATGTACTAAGGTGTGATAAAGAGGAGATAACTTCTCCAGTGAGATAAACTCTCCAGTTCCTATGTTATTCTATGGGAGAGATTTAGTTATAGACTACAGGGGAGATGTACTAAGGTGTGATAAAGAGGAGATAACTTCTCCAGTGAGATAAACTCTCCAGTTCCTATGTTATTCTATGGGAGATATTTAGTTATAGACTACAGGGGGAGATGTACTAAGGTGAGATAAAGAGGAGATAACTTCTCCAGTGATAAACTCTCCAGTTTCTATGTTATTCTATGGGAGACATTAAGTTATAGACTACAGGGGGAAATGTACTAAGGTGTGATAAAGAGGAGATAACTTCTCCAGTGAGATAAACTCTCCAGTTCCTATGTTATTCTATGGGAGAGATTTAGTTATAGACTACAGGGAGATGTACTAAGGTGTGATAAAGAGGAGATAACTTCTCCAGTGTGATAAACTCTCCAGTTCCTATGTTATTCTATGGGAGAGATTTAGTTATAGACTACAGGGGAGATGTACTAAGGTGTGATAAAGAGGAGATAACTTCTCCAGTGAGATAAACTCTCCAGTTCCTATGTTATTCTATGGGAGAGATTTAGTTATAGACTACAGGGGAGATGTACTAAGGTGTGATAAAGAGGAGATAACTTCTCCAGTGAGATAAACTCTCCAGTTCCTATGTTATTCTATGGGAGAGCTTTAGTTATAGACTACAGGGGAGATGTACTAAGGTGTGATAAAGAGGAGATAACTTCTCCAGTGAGATAAACTCTCCAGTTCCTATGTTATTCTATGGGAGAGATTTAGTTATAGACTACAGGGGAGATGTACTAAGGTGTGATAAAGAGGAGATAACTTCTCCAGTGAGATAAACTCTCCAGTTCCTATGTTATTCTATGGGAGAGATTTAGTTATAGACTACAGGGGAGATGTACTAAGGTGTGATAAAGAGGAGATAACTTCTCCAGTGTGATAAACTCTCCAGTTCCTGTGTTATTCTATGGGAGATATTTAGTTATAGACTACAGGGAGAGATGTACTAAGGTGTGATAAAGAGGAGATAACTTCTCTAGTGAGATAAACTCTCCAGTTCCTATGTTATTATATGGGAGAGATTTAGTTATAGACTACAGGGGAGATGTACTAAGGTGTGATAAAGAGGAGATAACTTTTCTAGTGTGATAAACTCTCCAGTTCCTATGTTATTCTATGGGAGAGATTTAGTTATAGACTACAGGGGAGATGTACTAAGGTGTGATAAAGAGGAGATAACTTCTCTAGTGTGATAAACTCTCCAGTTCCTATGTTATTCTATGGGAGAGATTTAGTTATAGACTACAGGGGAGATGTACTAAGGTGTGATAAAGAGGAGATAACTTCTCCAGTGAGATAAACTCTCCAGTTCCTATGTTATTCTATGGGAGAGATTTAGTTATAGACTACAGGGGAGATGTACTAAGGTGTGATAAAGAGGAGATAACTTCTCCAGTGAGATAAACTCTCCAGTTCCTATGTTATTCTATGGGAGAGATTTAGTTATAGACTACAGGGGAGATGTACTAAGGTGTGATAAAGAGGAGATAACTTCTCCAGTGAGATAAACTCTCCAGTTCCTATGTTATTCTATGGGAGAGATTTAGTTATAGACTACAGAGGAGATGTACTAAGGTGTGATAAAGAGGGGATAACTTCTCCAGTGTGATAAACTCTCCAGTTCCTATGTTATTCTATGGGAGATATTTAGTTATAGACTACAGGGGAGATGTACTAAGGTGTGATAAAGAGGAGATAACTTCTCCAGTGAGATAAACTCTCCAGTTCCTATGTTATTCTATGGGAGAGATTTAGTTATAGACTACAGAGGAGATGTACTAAGGTGTGATAAAGAGGGGATAACTTCTCCAGTGAGATAAACTCTCCAGTTCCTATGTTATTCTATGGGAGATATTTAGTTATAGACTACAGGGGAGATGTACTAAGGTGTGATAAAGAGGAGATAACTTCTCCAGTGTGATAAACTCTCCAGTTCCTATGTTATTCTATGGGAGATATTTAGTTATAGACTACAGGGGAGATGTACTAAGGTGTGATAAAGAGGAGATAACTTCTCCAGTGAGATAAACTCTCCAGTTCCTATGTTATTCTATGGGAGATATTTAGTTATAGACTACAGGGGAGATGTACTAAGCTGTGATAAAGAGGAGATAACTTCTCCAGTGAGATAAACTCTCCAGTTCCTATGTTATTCTATGGGAGATATTTAGTTATAGACTACAGGGAGAGATGTACTAAGCTGTGATAAAGAGGAGATAACTTCTCCAGTGAGATAAACTCTCCAGTTCCTATGTTATTCTATGGTAGAGATTTAGTTATAGACTACAGGGGAGATGTACTAAGGTGTGATAAAGAGGAGATAACTTCTCCAGTGAGATAAACTCTCCAGTTCCTATGTTATTCTATGGGAGAGATTTAGTTATAGACTACAGGGGAGATGTACTAAGGTGTGATAAAGAGGAGATAACTTCTCCAGTGAGATAAACTCTCCAGTTCCTATGTTATTATATGGGAGAACTTTAGTTATAGACTACAGGGGAGATGTACTAAGGTGTGATAAAGAGGAGATAACTTCTCCAGTGAGATAAACTCTCCAGTTCCTATGTTATTCTATGGGAGAGATTTAGTTATAGACTACAGGGGAGATGTACTAAGGTGTGATAAAGAGGAGATAACTTCTCCAGTGAGATAAACTCTCCAGTTCCTATGTTATTCTACGGAGAGATTTAGTTATAGACTACAGGGGAGATGTACTAAGGTGTGATAAAGAGGAGATAACTTCTCCAGTGAGATAAACTCTCCAGTTCCTATGTTATTCTATGGGAGAGATTTAGTTATAGACTACAGGGGAGATGTACTAAGGTGTGATAAAGAGGAGATAACTTCTCCAGTGAGATAAACTCTCCAGTTCCTATGTTATTCTATGGGAGAGATTTAGTTATAGACTACAGGGGAGATGTACTAAGGTGTGATAAAGAGGAGATAACTTCTCCAGTGTGATAAACTCTCCAGTTCCTATGTTATTCTATGGGAGAGATTTAGTTATAGACTACAGGGGAGATGTACTAAGGTGTGATAAAGAGGAGATAACTTCTCCAGTGAGATAAACTCTCCAGTTCCTATGTTATTCTATGGGAGAGATTTAGTTATAGACTACAGGGGAGATGTACTAAGGTGTGATAAAGAGGAGATAACTTCCCCAGTGTGATAAACTCTCCAGTTCCTATGTTATTCTATGGGAGAGATTTAATTATAGACTACAGGGGAGATGTACTAATGTGTGATAAAGAGGAGATAACTTCTCCAGTGAGATAAACTCTCCAGTTCCTATGTTATTCTATGGGAGATATTTAGTTATAGACTACAGGGGGAGATGTACTAAGGTGAGATAAAGAGGAGATAACTTCTCCAGTGATAAACTCTCCAGTTTCTATGTTATTCTATGGGAGATATTTAGTTATAGATTACAGGGGGAAATGTACTAAGGTGTGATAAAGAGGAGATAACTTCTCCAGTGAGATAAACTCTCCAGTTCCTATGTTATTCTATGGTAGAGATTTAGTTATAGACTACAGGGAGATGTACTAAGGTGTGATAAAGAGGAGATAACTTCTCCAGTGTGATAAACTCTCCAGTTCCTATGTTATTCCATGGGAGAGATTTAGTTATAGACTACAGGGGAGATGTACTAAGGTGTGATAAAGAGGAGATAACTTCTCCAGTGAGATAAACTCTCCAGTTCCTATGTTATTCTATGGGAGAGATTTAGTTATAGACTACAGGGGAGATGTACTAAGGTGTGATAAAGAGGAGATAACTTCTCCAGTGAGATAAACTCTCCAGTTCCTATGTTATTCTATGGGAGAGCTTTAGTTATAGACTACAGGGGAGATGTACTAAGCTGTGATAAAGAGGAGATAACTTCTCCAGTGAGATAAACTCTCCAGTCCCTATGTTATTCTATGGGAGAGATTTAGTTATAGACTACAGGGGAGATGTACTAAGGTGTGATAAAGAGGAGATAACTTCTCCAGTGAGATAAACTCTCCAGTTCCCATGTTATTCTATGGGAGATATTTAGTTATAGACTACAGGGGAGATGTACTAAGGTGTGATAAAGATGAGATATCTTCTCCAGTGAGATAAACTCTCCAGTTTCTATGTTATTCTATGGGAGAGATTTAGTTATAGACTACAGGGGAGATGTACTAAGGTGTGATAAAGAGGAGATAACTTCTCCAGTGAGATAAACTCTCCAGTTCCTATGTTATTCTATGGGAGAGATTTAGTTATAGACTACAGGGGAGATGTACTAAGGTGTGATAAAGAGGAGATAACTTCTCCAGTGAGATAAACTCTCCAGTTCCTATGTTATTCTATGGGAGAGATTTAGTTATAGACTACAGGGAAGATGAACTAAGGTGTGATAAAGAGGAGATAACTTCTCCAGTGTGATAAACTCTCCAGTTCCTATGTTATTCTATGGGAGAGATTTAGTTATAGACTACAGGGGAGATGTACTAAGGTGTGATAAAGAGGAGATAACTTCTCCAGTGAGATAAACTCTCCAGTTCCTATGTTATTCTATGGGAGAGATTTAGTTATAGACTACAGGAGAGATGTACTAAGGTGTGATAAAGAGGAGATAACTTCTCCAGTGAGATAAACTGTTCAGGTTCTATGTTATTCTATGGGAGAGATTTAGTTATAGACTACAGGGGAGATGTACTAAGGTGTGATAAAGAGGAGATAACTTCTCCAGTGAGATAAACTCTCCAGTTCCTATGTTATTCTATGGGAGAGATTTAGTTATAGACTACAGGGGGAGGCGCACTAAGGTGTGATAAAGAGGAGATAACTTCTCCAGTGACATAAACTCTCCAGTTCCTATGTTATTCTATGGGAGAGATTTAGTTATAGACTACAGGGGGAGGCGCACTAAGGTGTGATAAAGAGGAGATAACTTCTCCAGTGACATAAACTCTCCAGTTCCTATGTTATTCTATGGGAGAGATTTAGTTATAGACTACAGGGGAGATGTACTAAGGTGTGATAAAGAGGAGATAACTTCTCCAGTGAGATAAACTCTCCAGTTCCTATGTTATTCTATGGGAGAGATTTAGTTATAGACTACAGAGGAGATGTACTAAGGTGTGATAAAGAGGGGATAACTTCTCCAGTGTGATAAACTCTCCAGTTCCTATGTTATTCTATGGGAGATATTTAGTTATAGACTACAGGGGAGATGTACTAAGGTGTGATAAAGAGGAGATAACTTCTCCAGTGAGATAAACTCTCCAGTTCCTATGTTATTCTATTGGAGAGATTTAGTTATAGACTACAGAGGAGATGTACTAAGGTGTGATAAAGAGGGGATAACTTCTCCAGTGTGATAAACTCTCCAGTTCCTATGTTATTCTATGGGAGATATTTAGTTATAGACTACAGGGGAGATGTACTAAGGTGTGATAAAGAGGAGATAACTTCTCCAGTGAGATAAACTCTCCAGTTCCTATGTTATTCTATGGGAGAGATTTAGTTATAGACTACAGGGGAGATGTACTAAGCTGTGATAAAGAGGAGATAACTTCTCCAGTGAGATAAACTCTCCAGTTCCTATGTTATTCTATGGGAGATATTTAGTTATAGACTACAGGGGAGATGTACTAAGCTGTGATAAAGAGGAGATAACTTCTCCAGTGAGATAAACTCTCCAGCTCCTATGTTATTCTATGGGAGATATTTAGTTATAGACTACAGGGAGAGATGTACTAAGCTGTGATAAAGAGGAGATAACTTCTCCAGTGAGATAAACTCTCCAGTTCCTATGTTATTCTATGGTAGAGATTTAGTTATAGACTACAGGGGAGATGTACTAAGGTGTGATAAAGAGGAGATAACTTCTCCAGTGAGATAAACTCTCCAGTTCCTATGTTATTCTATGGGAGAGATTTAGTTATAGACTACAGGGGAGATGTACTAAGGTGTGATAAAGAGGAGATAACTTCTCCAGTGAGATAAACTCTCCAGTTCCTATGTTATTATATGGGAGAACTTTAGTTATAGACTACAGGGGAGATGTACTAAGGTGTGATAAAGAGGAGATAACTTCTCCAGTGATATAAACTCTCCAGTTCCTGTGTTATTCTATGGGAGAGCTTTAGTTATAGACTATAGGGGAGATGTGCTAAGGTGTGATAAAGAGGAGATAACTTCTCCAGTGAGATAAACTCTCCAGTTCCTATGTTATGCTATGGGAGATCTATAGTTATAGACTACAGGGGAGATGTACTAAGGTGTGATAAATAGGAGATAACTTCTCCAGTGAGATAAACTCTCCAGTTCCTGTGTTATTCTATGGGTGAGATTTAGTTATAGACTACAGGGGGGGATGTACTAAGGTGTGATAAAGAGGAGATAACTTCTCCAGTGTGATAAACTCTCCAGTTCCTGTGTTATTCTATGGGAGAGATTTAGTTATAGACTACAGGGGAGATGTACTAAGGTGTGATAAAGAGGAGATAACTTCTCCAATGTGATAAACTCTCCAGTTCCTATGTTATTCTATGGGAGAGATTTAGTTATAGACTACAGGGGAGATGTACTAAGGTGTGATAAAGAGGAGATAACTTCTCCAGTGAGATAAACTCTCCAGTTCCTATGTTATTCTATGGGAGAGATTTAGTTATAGACTACAGGGGAGATGTACTAAGGTGTGATAAAGAGGAGATAACTTCTCCAGTGATAAACTCTCCAGTTCCTATGTTATTCTATGGGAGAGATTTAGTTATAGACTACAGGGGAGATGTACTAAGGTGTGATAAAGAGGAGATAACTTCTCCAGTGAGATAAACTCTCCAGTTCCTATGTTATTCTATGGGAGAGATTTAGTTATAGACTACAGGGGAGATGTACTAAGGTGTGATAAAGAGGAGATAACTTCTCCAGTGAGATAAACTCTCCAGTTCCTATGTTATTCTATGGGAGATATTTAGTTATAGACTACAGGGGGAGATGTACTAAGGTGAGATAAAGAGGAGATAACTTCTCCAGTGATAAACTCTCCAGTTTCTATGTTATTCTATGGGAGATATTTAGTTATAGACTACAGGGGGAAATGTACTAAGGTGTGATAAAGAGGAGATAACTTCTCCAGTGAGATAAACTCTCCAGTTCCTATGTTATTCTATGGGAGAGATTTAGTTATAGACTACAGGAGAGATGTACTAAGGTGAGATAAAGAGGAGATAACTTCTCCAGTGAGAGAAACTCTCCAGTTCCTATGTTATTCTATGGGAGAGATTTAGTTATAGACTACAGGGGAGATGTACTAAGGTGTGATAAAGAGGAGATAACTTCTCCAGTGAGATAAACTCTCCAGTTCCTATGTTATTCTATGGGAGAGATTTAGTTATAGACTATAGGAGAGATGTACTAAGGTGAGATAAAGAGGAGATAACATCTCCAGTGAGATAAACTCTCCAGTTCCTATGTTATTCTATGGGAGAGATTTAGTTATAGACTACAGGAGAGATGTACTAAGGTGTGATAAAGAGGAGATAACTTCTCCAGTGAGATAAACTCTCCAGTTCCTATGTTATTCTATGGGAGAGATTTAGTTATAGACTACAGGGGAGATGTACTAAGGTGTGATAAAGAGGAGATAACTTCTCCAGTGTGATAAACTCTCCAGTTCCTATGTTATTCTATGGGAGAGATTTAGTTATAGACTACAGGGGAGATGTACTAAGGTGTGATAAAGAGGAGATAACTTCTCCAGTGATAAACTCTCCAGTTCCTATGTTATTCTATGGGAGAGATTTAGTTATAGACTACAGGGGAGATGTACTAAGGTGTGATAAAGAGGAGATAACTTCTCCAGTGAGATAAACTCTCCAGTTCCTATGTTATTCTATGGGAGAGATTTAGTTATAGACTACAGGGGAGATGTACTAAGGTGTGATAAAGAGGAGATAACTTCTCCAGTGAGATAAACTCTCCAGTTCCTATGTTATTCTATGGGAGATATTTAGTTATAGACTACAGGGGGAGATGTACTAAGGTGAGATAAAGAGGAGATAACTTCTCCAGTGATAAACTCTCCAGTTTCTATGTTATTCTATGGGAGACATTAAGTTATAGACTACAGGGGGAAATGTACTAAGGTGTGATAAAGAGGAGATAACTTCTCCAGTGAGATAAACTCTCCAGTTCCTATGTTATTCTATGGGAGAGATTTAGTTATAGACTACAGGGAGATGTACTAAGGTGTGATAAAGAGGAGATAACTTCTCCAGTGTGATAAACTCTCCAGTTCCTATGTTATTCTATGGGAGAGATTTAGTTATAGACTACAGGGGAGATGTACTAAGGTGTGATAAAGAGGAGATAACTTCTCCAGTGAGATAAACTCTCCAGTTCCTATGTTATTCTATGGGAGAGATTTAGTTATAGACTACAGGGGAGATGTACTAAGGTGTGATAAAGAGGAGATAACTTCTCCAGTGAGATAAACTCTCCAGTTCCTATGTTATTCTATGGGAGAGCTTTAGTTATAGACTACAGGGGAGATGTACTAAGGTGTGATAAAGAGGAGATAACTTCTCCAGTGAGATAAACTCTCCAGTTCCTATGTTATTCTATGGGAGAGATTTAGTTATAGACTACAGGGGAGATGTACTAAGGTGTGATAAAGAGGAGATAACTTCTCCAGTGAGATAAACTCTCCAGTTCCTATGTTATTCTATGGGAGAGATTTAGTTATAGACTACAGGGGAGATGTACTAAGGTGTGATAAAGAGGAGATAACTTCTCCAGTGTGATAAACTCTCCAGTTCCTGTGTTATTCTATGGGAGATATTTAGTTATAGACTACAGGGAGAGATGTACTAAGGTGTGATAAAGAGGAGATAACTTCTCTAGTGAGATAAACTCTCCAGTTCCTATGTTATTATATGGGAGAGATTTAGTTATAGACTACAGGGGAGATGTACTAAGGTGTGATAAAGAGGAGATAACTTTTCTAGTGTGATAAACTCTCCAGTTCCTATGTTATTCTATGGGAGAGATTTAGTTATAGACTACAGGGGAGATGTACTAAGGTGTGATAAAGAGGAGATAACTTCTCTAGTGTGATAAACTCTCCAGTTCCTATGTTATTCTATGGGAGAGATTTAGTTATAGACTACAGGGGAGATGTACTAAGGTGTGATAAAGAGGAGATAACTTCTCCAGTGAGATAAACTCTCCAGTTCCTATGTTATTCTATGGGAGAGATTTAGTTATAGACTACAGGGGAGATGTACTAAGGTGTGATAAAGAGGAGATAACTTCTCCAGTGAGATAAACTCTCCAGTTCCTATGTTATTCTATGGGAGAGATTTAGTTATAGACTACAGGGGAGATGTACTAAGGTGTGATAAAGAGGAGATAACTTCTCCAGTGAGATAAACTCTCCAGTTCCTATGTTATTCTATGGGAGAGATTTAGTTATAGACTACAGAGGAGATGTACTAAGGTGTGATAAAGAGGGGATAACTTCTCCAGTGTGATAAACTCTCCAGTTCCTATGTTATTCTATGGGAGATATTTAGTTATAGACTACAGGGGAGATGTACTAAGGTGTGATAAAGAGGAGATAACTTCTCCAGTGAGATAAACTCTCCAGTTCCTATGTTATTCTATGGGAGAGATTTAGTTATAGACTACAGAGGAGATGTACTAAGGTGTGATAAAGAGGGGATAACTTCTCCAGTGAGATAAACTCTCCAGTTCCTATGTTATTCTATGGGAGATATTTAGTTATAGACTACAGGGGAGATGTACTAAGGTGTGATAAAGAGGAGATAACTTCTCCAGTGTGATAAACTCTCCAGTTCCTATGTTATTCTATGGGAGATATTTAGTTATAGACTACAGGGGAGATGTACTAAGGTGTGATAAAGAGGAGATAACTTCTCCAGTGAGATAAACTCTCCAGTTCCTATGTTATTCTATGGGAGATATTTAGTTATAGACTACAGGGGAGATGTACTAAGCTGTGATAAAGAGGAGATAACTTCTCCAGTGAGATAAACTCTCCAGTTCCTATGTTATTCTATGGGAGATATTTAGTTATAGACTACAGGGAGAGATGTACTAAGCTGTGATAAAGAGGAGATAACTTCTCCAGTGAGATAAACTCTCCAGTTCCTATGTTATTCTATGGTAGAGATTTAGTTATAGACTACAGGGGAGATGTACTAAGGTGTGATAAAGAGGAGATAACTTCTCCAGTGAGATAAACTCTCCAGTTCCTATGTTATTCTATGGGAGAGATTTAGTTATAGACTACAGGGGAGATGTACTAAGGTGTGATAAAGAGGAGATAACTTCTCCAGTGAGATAAACTCTCCAGTTCCTATGTTATTATATGGGAGAACTTTAGTTATAGACTACAGGGGAGATGTACTAAGGTGTGATAAAGAGGAGATAACTTCTCCAGTGAGATAAACTCTCCAGTTCCTATGTTATTCTATGGGAGAGATTTAGTTATAGACTACAGGGGAGATGTACTAAGGTGTGATAAAGAGGAGATAACTTCTCCAGTGAGATAAACTCTCCAGTTCCTATGTTATTCTACGGAGAGATTTAGTTATAGACTACAGGGGAGATGTACTAAGGTGTGATAAAGAGGAGATAACTTCTCCAGTGAGATAAACTCTCCAGTTCCTATGTTATTCTATGGGAGAGATTTAGTTATAGACTACAGGGGAGATGTACTAAGGTGTGATAAAGAGGAGATAACTTCTCCAGTGAGATAAACTCTCCAGTTCCTATGTTATTCTATGGGAGAGATTTAGTTATAGACTACAGGGGAGATGTACTAAGGTGTGATAAAGAGGAGATAACTTCTCCAGTGTGATAAACTCTCCAGTTCCTATGTTATTCTATGGGAGAGATTTAGTTATAGACTACAGGGGAGATGTACTAAGGTGTGATAAAGAGGAGATAACTTCTCCAGTGAGATAAACTCTCCAGTTCCTATGTTATTCTATGGGAGAGATTTAGTTATAGACTACAGGGGAGATGTACTAAGGTGTGATAAAGAGGAGATAACTTCCCCAGTGTGATAAACTCTCCAGTTCCTATGTTATTCTATGGGAGAGATTTAATTATAGACTACAGGGGAGATGTACTAATGTGTGATAAAGAGGAGATAACTTCTCCAGTGAGATAAACTCTCCAGTTCCTATGTTATTCTATGGGAGATATTTAGTTATAGACTACAGGGGGAGATGTACTAAGGTGAGATAAAGAGGAGATAACTTCTCCAGTGATAAACTCTCCAGTTTCTATGTTATTCTATGGGAGATATTTAGTTATAGATTACAGGGGGAAATGTACTAAGGTGTGATAAAGAGGAGATAACTTCTCCAGTGAGATAAACTCTCCAGTTCCTATGTTATTCTATGGTAGAGATTTAGTTATAGACTACAGGGAGATGTACTAAGGTGTGATAAAGAGGAGATAACTTCTCCAGTGTGATAAACTCTCCAGTTCCTATGTTATTCCATGGGAGAGATTTAGTTATAGACTACAGGGGAGATGTACTAAGGTGTGATAAA
Organism: Rhinophrynus dorsalis; assembly: GCA_037306005.1. Lineage (NCBI taxonomy): Eukaryota > Metazoa > Chordata > Amphibia > Anura > Rhinophrynidae > Rhinophrynus > Rhinophrynus dorsalis. The sequence continues at coordinate 18,288,069 of CM074721.1, forward strand.
GAGGAGATAACTTCTCCAGTGAGATAAACTCTCCAGTTCCTATGTTATTCTATGGGAGAGATTTAGTTATAGACTACAGGGGAGATGTACTAAGGTGTGATAAAGAGGAGATAACTTCTCCAGTGAGATAAACTCTCCAGTTCCTATGTTATTCTATGGGAGAGCTTTAGTTATAGACTACAGGGGAGATGTACTAAGCTGTGATAAAGAGGAGATAACTTCTCCAGTGAGATAAACTCTCCAGTCCCTATGTTATTCTATGGGAGAGATTTAGTTATAGACTACAGGGGAGATGTACTAAGGTGTGATAAAGAGGAGATAACTTCTCCAGTGAGATAAACTCTCCAGTTCCCATGTTATTCTATGGGAGATATTTAGTTATAGACTACAGGGGAGATGTACTAAGGTGTGATAAAGATGAGATATCTTCTCCAGTGAGATAAACTCTCCAGTTTCTATGTTATTCTATGGGAGAGATTTAGTTATAGACTACAGGGGAGATGTACTAAGGTGTGATAAAGAGGAGATAACTTCTCCAGTGAGATAAACTCTCCAGTTCCTATGTTATTCTATGGGAGAGATTTAGTTATAGACTACAGGGGAGATGTACTAAGGTGTGATAAAGAGGAGATAACTTCTCCAGTGAGATAAACTCTCCAGTTCCTATGTTATTCTATGGGAGAGATTTAGTTATAGACTACAGGGAAGATGAACTAAGGTGTGATAAAGAGGAGATAACTTCTCCAGTGTGATAAACTCTCCAGTTCCTATGTTATTCTATGGGAGAGATTTAGTTATAGACTACAGGGGAGATGTACTAAGGTGTGATAAAGAGGAGATAACTTCTCCAGTGAGATAAACTCTCCAGTTCCTATGTTATTCTATGGGAGAGATTTAGTTATAGACTACAGGAGAGATGTACTAAGGTGTGATAAAGAGGAGATAACTTCTCCAGTGAGATAAACTGTTCAGGTTCTATGTTATTCTATGGGAGAGATTTAGTTATAGACTACAGGGGAGATGTACTAAGGTGTGATAAAGAGGAGATAACTTCTCCAGTGAGATAAACTCTCCAGTTCCTATGTTATTCTATGGGAGAGATTTAGTTATAGACTACAGGGGGAGGCGCACTAAGGTGTGATAAAGAGGAGATAACTTCTCCAGTGACATAAACTCTCCAGTTCCTATGTTATTCTATGGGAGAGATTTAGTTATAGACTACAGGGGGAGGCGCACTAAGGTGTGATAAAGAGGAGATAACTTCTCCAGTGACATAAACTCTCCAGTTCCTATGTTATTCTATGGGAGAGATTTAGTTATAGACTACAGGGGAGATGTACTAAGGTGTGATAAAGAGGAGATAACTTCTCCAGTGAGATAAACTCTCCAGTTCCTATGTTATTCTATGGGAGAGATTTAGTTATAGACTACAGAGGAGATGTACTAAGGTGTGATAAAGAGGGGATAACTTCTCCAGTGTGATAAACTCTCCAGTTCCTATGTTATTCTATGGGAGATATTTAGTTATAGACTACAGGGGAGATGTACTAAGGTGTGATAAAGAGGAGATAACTTCTCCAGTGAGATAAACTCTCCAGTTCCTATGTTATTCTATTGGAGAGATTTAGTTATAGACTACAGAGGAGATGTACTAAGGTGTGATAAAGAGGGGATAACTTCTCCAGTGTGATAAACTCTCCAGTTCCTATGTTATTCTATGGGAGATATTTAGTTATAGACTACAGGGGAGATGTACTAAGGTGTGATAAAGAGGAGATAACTTCTCCAGTGAGATAAACTCTCCAGTTCCTATGTTATTCTATGGGAGAGATTTAGTTATAGACTACAGGGGAGATGTACTAAGCTGTGATAAAGAGGAGATAACTTCTCCAGTGAGATAAACTCTCCAGTTCCTATGTTATTCTATGGGAGATATTTAGTTATAGACTACAGGGGAGATGTACTAAGCTGTGATAAAGAGGAGATAACTTCTCCAGTGAGATAAACTCTCCAGCTCCTATGTTATTCTATGGGAGATATTTAGTTATAGACTACAGGGAGAGATGTACTAAGCTGTGATAAAGAGGAGATAACTTCTCCAGTGAGATAAACTCTCCAGTTCCTATGTTATTCTATGGTAGAGATTTAGTTATAGACTACAGGGGAGATGTACTAAGGTGTGATAAAGAGGAGATAACTTCTCCAGTGAGATAAACTCTCCAGTTCCTATGTTATTCTATGGGAGAGATTTAGTTATAGACTACAGGGGAGATGTACTAAGGTGTGATAAAGAGGAGATAACTTCTCCAGTGAGATAAACTCTCCAGTTCCTATGTTATTATATGGGAGAACTTTAGTTATAGACTACAGGGGAGATGTACTAAGGTGTGATAAAGAGGAGATAACTTCTCCAGTGAGATAAACTCTCCAGTTCCTATGTTATTCTATGGGAGAGATTTAGTTATAGACTACAGGGGAGATGTACTAAGGTGTGATACAGAGGAGATAACTTCTCCAGTGAGATAAACTCTCCAGTTCCTATGTTATTCTACGGAGAGATTTAGTTATAGACTACAGGGGAGATGTACTAAGGTGTGATAAAGAGGAGATAACTTCTCCAGTGAGATAAACTCTCCAGTTCCTATGTTATTCTATGGGAGAGATTTAGTTATAGACTACAGGGGAGATGTACTAAGGTGTGATAAAGAGGAGATAACTTCTCCAGTGAGATAAACTCTCCAGTTCCTATGTTATTCTATGGGAGAGATTTAGTTATAGACTACAGGGGAGATGTACTAAGGTGTGATAAAGAGGAGATAACTTCTCCAGTGTGATAAACTCTCCAGTTCCTATGTTATTCTATGGGAGAGATTTAGTTATAGACTACAGGGGAGATGTACTAAGGTGTGATAAAGAGGAGATAACTTCTCCAGTGAGATAAACTCTCCAGTTCCTATGTTATTCTATGGGAGAGATTTAGTTATAGACTACAGGGGAGATGTACTAAGGTGTGATAAAGAGGAGATAACTTCTCCAGTGTGATAAACTCTCCAGTTCCTATGTTATTCTATGGGAGAGATTTAATTATAGACTACAGGGGAGATGTACTAATGTGTGATAAAGAGGAGATAACTTCTCCAGTGAGATAAACTCTCCAGTTCCTATGTTATTCTATGGGAGATATTTAGTTATAGACTACAGGGGGAGATGTACTAAGGTGAGATAAAGAGGAGATAACTTCTCCAGTGATAAACTCTCCAGTTTCTATGTTATTCTATGGGAGATATTTAGTTATAGACTACAGGGGGAAATGTACTAAGGTGTGATAAAGAGGAGATAACTTCTCCAGTGAGATAAACTCTCCAGTTCCTATGTTATTCTATGGTAGAGATTTAGTTATAGACTACTAGCAACATGGGACGGCGTTGCCCGTCATGTTATGACCATTGGGCGCACGTGTTTGAAATGCAGACACACTGATAAACACAGACATATGCAGCATACAGGCAGACACATACCATACATCCCAAGTGTCCCTCTTTAGGAGGGACAGTCCCTCTTTGAGGGCCAAATCCCTCTGTCCCTCTTTCCCACCCTGTTGTCCCTCTTTTTAGGAGGTCAGACTGTGTGCAGGGCCGGCTCCACCTATAGGCGAGGTAGGCGCCGGCCTAGGGCGCACACGTACTGGGGGCGCGGGCATGCAGCGGAGAAGAGGTGCGCCCACACACACCACGCCAGGAACCACAACACAGTCAGGTCTGCGTTGCTACAGCGCTCCCTCATCTGGTTGGATCTTTAGTAATGCAGAGCGCGCTGGGAGTCATGATCTCCCGCCGCGCTCTCCATTACTGAAGAGAAGACTGCGCGGGAGATACAGGTATGTGATGGGGGGCAAGTTGGAGCTGAGGGGGCATAGTGGAGTTGAGGGGGCAAGTTGGAGCAGATGTGGGGCAAAGTGGAGATGATGGGGGCAAGTTGGAGCTGTTAGGGGAAAGCTGGAGCTGAGGGGGCATAGTGGAGCTGGTGGGGGCAAGTTGGAGATGATGGGGGCAAGTTGGAGCTGATGAGGGTCAAAGTGGAGCTGATGAGGGTCAAAGTGGAGCTGATGAGGGTCAAAGTGGAGCTGAGGGGGGGCAAGCTGGAGCTGAGGGGGGGCAAAGTGGAGCTGGTGGGGCAAGTTGGAGCGGATGGGGGCAAGTTGGAGCTGCTGGGGGCATAGTGGAGCTGATAGTGGAAAGTTGGAGCTGAGAGGGCATAGTGGAGCTGGTGGGGGCAAGTTGGAGCGGATGGGGGGCAAAGTGGAGCTGATGGGGGTAAGTTGGAGAGGATGGGGGGCAAAGTGGAGCTGATGGGGGTAAGTTGGAGCTGAGGGGGCAAAGTGGAGCTGAGGGGGCAAAGTGAAGCTGAGGGTGCAAAGTGAAGCTGGTGGGGGCACGTTGGAGCTGATGGGGGCAAGTTGGAGTTGATAGGGGCAAAGTGGAACTGGTGGGCCAAAGTGAAGCTGATAAGGGGCAAGTTGGAGCTGGTGGGGGGCATCTCTTACAGGCATCTCCAGAACAGGGGCAGAGTGGCTCAGGGGGCAGAGAGAGGACAATCATGAAAAGAGGTTGGGTATAAGTAGGCGGGGTATAAAGGGGTGGGACACAAGGGGCGGAGCGAAATGGGTGGCAAATTAGGTTTTGCCTAGGGTGGCAAAAATCCTTGCACCAGCCCTGACTGTGTGGTGTGTATTACTTTGCTGTACAGCAATAAAGCAATAAATTTCAGTATATGTGTTTATACATTAGTCTGTGCAAATTAAATACTTTGGTCTTGAACTAAATCATTTATTCAGTTACATAAATAGCCAGTAATAGGTCATGAAATAACCTAAAAATTCGTACTAATGCCCCGCCCACCAGCCACACCCCCAATAATATCACCTAAAATTAACGTGTCCCTCTTTGGCCCTGTGAAATGTTGGGAGGTATGCACATACACACAGTGAGCGGCAGAAACATGCAAAACACATGTACACACAGACACACTGGAGATGTACACACACAGACACGCAACATATATGAGCAGAAACACATGTGCTCATGAGTTGTGTACCCCTCTGGCACTCAAAGGGTTAAGGTACAGAGAGGCATGTCAGAGTTAAATAGCAGTGGGAAGTGTGTTCATACCTGGGAACACTGACTTGTGAAGTCCCTAGAGGGGACTGATGTGGAGAGACAAATGGGGCAAGCTGGGTTAAAAGTGGGTGGGGCTTAATCGAGAGTAGGGGCGGGGCTTAACATAAATGTGAAAAAGTGTTAGTAATAGGCTGGGGAAGGAGGAGAAGTGGGAGGGGAATGCAAGTTTACAGTGTGAGGGGTTTTAACACACTCCATGAGGGGTAAAACTTGATACAGAACCCTGTGGCAGTCAGTGGGTTAAGTGTGAATCTGATGGCTGTCTGTCCTGTGTCTTGCATGGCAAATGGTGACAGTGAAGAAGGAATTCAGCAATGAGGGCCTACCTTAACACTTTGAGTGCCATTTTGTTCCCCTGGTGATGCAGCACCGTTCAGTGGCTTTACTACAGGTCCTGCTGAGGCCACTGGGAGTCAAGGTGAGTGACTGTGTGTCAGCCATCTTTCTTTCTGGCTTTGTGTGTGTGTATGGGTGTTTGGTGTTGTGTGAGTGGGGCATGAGTGTGTAATACCTGTGAACTTTTACTTGTGGAGTCCCTCATGTGGTGCTGATGTGGAGAGAGCAATGGGGCAATCTGGGTTAAAAGGGGGCGGGGCTTAATCGCGAGTAGGGGCGGGGCTTAACATAAATATGGAAAAGTGTTAGTAATAGGCTGGGGAAGGAGGAGAAGTGGGAGAGAAATGCAAGTTTACAGTGTGAGGAGTTTGAACACACTCCCTGAGGGGTAAAACTTGATACACAACCCTGTGGCAGTCAGTGGGTTAAGTGTGAATCTGATGGCTGTCTGTCCTGTGTCTTGCATGGCAAATGATGACAGTGAAGAAATAATTGAGCAATGAGGGCCTACCTTAACCCTTTGAGTGCAATTTTGTTCCTCTGGTGCTGCAGTACAGGTCCTGCTGAGGCCTCTGGGAGTCAGGGTGAGTGACTGTGTGTGTGTATCAGCCATATGTATTTCTGGCTTTGTGTGTGTATGTGGTGCTGTGTGTGTGAGTGGGGGCATGTGTGTTTGGTGCTGTGTAAGTGGGGCATGTGTGTGTGTGGTGCTGTGTGAGTGGGGCATGTGTGTGTGGTGGTCTGTGTGTGTGAGTGGGGCATGTGTGTTTGTCTGTGGTGTAGGAGCAAGTGGCGGCCATATTGTTTTTTTCTGACTTTGATAGTGGTGGGCGGGCTGCATAGTGGGGGCGGGCCAACTCCCTGCATGATTGAATCACCCAATAGGAGTAGTAACTCCTGCATTATGCCTCCCCTGGGTGTGTTTTGGCAGGCACAAAGTCTTCTTTTATATATATAGACAGGGAGATGTACTAAGGTGTGATAAAGAGGAGATAACTTCTCCAGTGTGATAAACTCTCCAGTTCCTATGTTATTCTATGGGAGAGATTTAGTTATAGACTACAGGGGAGATGTACTAAGGTGTGATAAAGAGGAGATAACTTCTCCAGTGAGATAAACTCTCCAGTTCCTATGTTATTCTATGGGAGAGATTTAGTTATAGACTACAGGGGAGATGTACTAAGGTGTGATAAAGAGGAGATAACTTCTCCAGTGAGATAAACTCTCCAGTTCCTATGTTATTCTATGGGAGAGCTTTAGTTATAGACTACAGGGGAGATGTACTAAGCTGTGATAAAGAGGAGATAACTTCTCCAGTGAGATAAACTCTCCAGTCCCTATGTTATTCTATGGGAGAGATTTAGTTATAGACTACAGGGGAGATGTACTAAGGTGTGATAAAGAGGAGATAACTTCTCCAGTGAGATAAACTCTCCAGTTCCTATGTTATTCTATGGGAGATATTTAGTTATAGACTACAGGGGAGATGTACTAAGGTGTGATAAAGATGAGATATCTTCTCCAGTGAGATAAACTCTCCAGTTTCTATGTTATTCTATGGGAGAGATTTAGTTATAGACTACAGGGGAGATGTACTAAGGTGTGATAAAGAGGAGATAACTTCTCCAGTGAGATAAACTCTCCAGTTCCTATGTTATTCTATGGGAGAGATTTAGTTATAGACTACAGGGGAGATGTACTAAGGTGTGATAAAGAGGAGATAACTTCTCCAGTGAGATAAACTCTCCAGTTCCTATGTTATTCTATGGGAGAGATTTAGTTATAGACTACAGGGGAGATGTACTAAGGTGTGATAAAGAGGAGATAACTTCTCCAGTGTGATAAACTCTCCAGTTCCTGTGTTATTCTATGGGAGATATTTAGTTATAGACTACAGGGGAGATTTACTAAGGTGTGATAAAGAGGAGATAACTTCTCCAGTGAGATAAACTCTCCAGTTCCTATGTTATTCTATGGGAGAGATTTAGTTATAGACTACAGGGGGAGATGTACTAAGGTGTGATAAAGAGGAGATAAATTCTCCAGTTTGATAAACTCTCCAGGTCCTATGTTATTATATGGGAGATCTTTAGTTATAGACTACAGAGGAGATGTACTAAGATGTGATAAAGAGGAGATAACTTCTCCAGTGAGATAAACTCTCCAGTTCCTATGTTATTCTATAGGAGATATTTAGTTATAGACTACAGGGGGAGATGTACTAAGGTGTGATAAAGAGGAGATAACTTTTCCAGTGAGATAAACTCTCCAGTTCCTATGTTATTCTATGGGAGAGATTTAATTATAGACTACAGGGGAGATGTACTAAGGTGTGATAAGGAGGAGATCACTTCTCCAGTGTGATAAACTCTCCAGTTCCTATGTTAGTCTATGGGAGAGATTTAGTTATAGACTACAGGGGAGATGTACTAAGGTGTGATAAAGAGGAGATAACTTCTCCAGTGTGATAAACTCTCCAGGTCCTATGTTATTATATGGGAGAGATTTAGTTATAGACTACAGGGGAGATGTACTAAGGTGTGATAAAGAGGAGATAACTTCTCCAGGGAGATAAACTCTCCAGTTCCTATGTTATTCTATGGGAGATCTTTAGTTATAGACTACAGGGGGAGATGTACTAAGGTGTGATAAAGAGGAGATAACTTCTCCAGTGTGATAAACTCTCCAGTTCCTGTGTTATTCTATGGTATGGTGACATTTAATATGCTGATTAAGCACTTTCAATGGTGTGTCATATGCTAATGAAGGTTTCAGTGATGTTTCATATGCGAATTAAGCCCTGTGCAGTACCAGGAAATGTTCACTTTCACTTTTCCCATAAATAAAACTGTGACTGTCTCCTAAACTATAGATCTGACACAGAGGAAGTTTTGAATGAAGATTTCAAATATGTAAAGAAATATTGAGGTGATAGGTCCTCTTTAAAATGGGATTTTAACATCCTGAATAGTAAACAGGTCTCCAGTACACTGCAAAGCATTTTGTTAAAAGGGGCAATACTCTGTTAAAAAAAAACTGTGCGTTTCAATGTTGTGACTGTCGTCACTTCAACCCTTTGAGTGTCAGAGAGGTATCCAACGCATTGCCTTGCAACGCGTTGAATATTTCTCAGGCACTCAAAGGGTTAAGTCAAGACAGGCAACTTTCAGTTCTCCACAATTTGGAGACTAGAATTTCCATCATCTCCGACCAGCTTGCTGGGAATGATATAGACAGGGCTGGGTTTACACACCAGGTGCTCTTAGTCAAGGCATTCTAGGCTCCCTTAGCTCCACCTGTGGCCACACCCCCACTCCTCACATGACCCCACCTCCAGTCCCAGCCATTGTTTCCTGGCACTGGAGATGTCTCTAGAATCCAAGAGGGTTCTGTAACAGCCTGTTTAGGGACACTGGCCCCACCCACAATTCAGAATGGGGGTGTGGCCAGCATGGCTGAGGAGCCCCTGAATATTTAGAGCTCTAGACAGCTGCCTACTCTGCCTATTTGGAAATCCGTCAGGAAAACCAAAACTCATTTGCACCACTTTGAAATAACATTCGCTTAATATTGCAGGCTAGAATGTATTGCATGAAAACAATAAAACTTTATTTGCAAAAATTAAAACGCATATCCGCAGTGAAAGACCATGAAGGTGAGACTCACAGAGCAGGCAACATAAATTACAGGTGTGAGGAGACATCAACGCGTTTCGCACCACAAAGGTGCTTCCTCATAATCAAAACAAACTGTGTCAGAACCGTCACCATTTATTTTTTTTTTGCCTAAAAGACTAGTGGTGGTCCTGGCACATCACGTCTTTTGTGCTTACAGTGCTCCTGAAATTGACTGCACCCAGGGCCGGATTTACATCTCAGGCGCCCCTAGGCACAACAACCTCTGGCTCCCCAAGCCCCGCCTTTGCCCCACCCCTAACCACACCTCCCATTTAGCCACACCCCTCCATTAACCACACCCATTTCCCCCAGAGTTAGAGGGAAAAATTATATATAGAATATATACTATATAGAATATATCCAAGAGAGATTAGTCCCTCTTTCTCTCCTCTCTTTTTTTGTATTTATATAAGACATGCGGTGACAAAAAGACTAATAACTATATATACATATAAAGACATTAAAGGGACTCACTACAAGTTTCTCTTACACACATACCAGCCTGATGATGCTGCACTTGCAGCTGTTGGGGAGGCTACTGCGTGCCACTGCCACTCCTGCCACCCATCCGGAAACAACTGGCCAGCCTGCTGTCTGTAGGGCTCCAAGCCTCCAAACCCGCCTCTGAGCTGACTCATAGCTGCTGTACCGCTCCGCTCCTAACCTGCCTCTGAGGAGAACCACAATGCAGCGGCAGCGCTCCCTCACTAAGCCAACAGTCACAGGCGCCGCCAAATGCAGGGTGTAGGCCGTTTCCTGGAGCTTTTATTTTTGGCTCAGCGTAGCTTGCTCTGCTCCCAATACGTCACAAGACGTCCCGAGGTGACCAGTGAGAACAGAGAGCCTCTACCTCTGTTCTCATTGGTCACCTCGGGACATCTTGTGACATCAGACGCAGATGCGGTAGTGGGTCATGTGGGGCGTCCCCAGCGGCACAGACTACTAGTCGAGAAGAAGGTAACAGCGCCTCCTCCCTCGTTATTCACCCAGAATTGTGGGCGTGACAATGGCATTGCAAGGCGCCCCTGAAAATCGGGCGCCCTAGGCAAGTGCCTTGTCTGCCTAATCAGAAATCCGGGCCTGACTGCACCAATACGGGGAGAGGTCTCTCTCAGACCCTCTTTCGCCTTGCCGGTATACTTCATCAGTCACGTGTGCTGGAGCACCGACCAAGATCAAAGCAATCCTTAAAGGGATAGTAATGCTCAAGTATTATTAATCCCTATATTAAAGTCCTATTAAAAATAAACGTATTGCCCCAAGTGTCATCTCTCAAACCTTTATGGTTTGAGAGATAATCACTCCTAAAGTTGCCCTCTCCCTCCCTCTTCTTCGTAGTCAGTGTTCTAGCTGACTGCAGGGAAGCCAGTCATATGACTTTCAGGCGGCTCTGCAGCACAGCCGCGATCGTGTTAATAAAAAACAAATATTTCACTGAAATGGTCTTCTACATGTGTTTGGTTTGCTCTTGGTTTGCAAGCACATGTAGAAGACCGTTTTAGTGAAATATTTGTTTTTTATTAACGCGATCGCGGCTCTGCTGCAGAGCCGCCTGATGATCTATGACGGATTTCCCTTCAGTCAGCTAGAACGCTGACTTCGGGGAAGGGGAAGGGAGAAAAGTCAGAGACATACAGGTCTCCATAGAATGTGATAGAAGCTGCTGTGTCACTTCCTGTCAGTTAGAACTATCAGGAAGTAATCACAGTAAATTCATTTCCTGATTATTTGAACTGTTATAAATTTTGAGTGACCTTGTTTTATTCAGCAGGAAATGCTCTATAAAATATGTGTTTTCATAAAAAAAGTTTACTGCTCCTTTAATTTAAACCATTACTATCCCTTTAAAGCGTAACTACCACCGCTAAACAACTTGATGCCTAATAATTCCCCATCTGGCGACATCTGCTCAGTAGTGCTAGTCGCCAGAATTATAACCTTATTCAATAGTATTCTCCATTGTTACCGGACTGACAGGCAGGACGGAGCGCAGACATCTTTCAATAGTGACGTCTGCAAGTCTGCGCTGTCAGTCGCAGCCGGCTCTAGGAGGCGTTGCTCGGAGCCATTCGGGTCTGGAAGGGACTGACAACGCAGGAGCGCAGACGTCACTACTGAAAGATGTCTGCGCTCCGTCCTACCTGTCAGCCCGGGAAGAATGGACAATTCTATTGAATAAGGTAATAATTCTGGCGACTAGCGCTAGTGAGCAGCTAGTTGCCAGATGGGGAATTATTAGACATCAAGTTGTTTAGCGGTAGTAGTTCTGCTTTAAGGACGTGTGACCTGCCAGACCCTCACCCGTGTCTGGATGTTAAAGGAGCAGTAAACTTTTTTTATTAAAATACATATTTTACAGAGCATTTCCTGCTGAATAAAACAATGTCACTCACATCGCTGTCAGAGGTTTTATGCAAAATTTATAGCAGATTAACCCCTTAACGACCGGCGGTCCTGGGACGTTTCCGTCCCATAAGGACCGCATAGGACCACTTGGACGCGCCGGTACACGTGACCTGTCGCGTGTATCGGCACGTCACTATGGGGCCTGATAGAGATCTCTCCGATGTTGGAGCGGTCAATTTCAGGCCCTATTTTACTTACAGCGCTCCCGGTAGAGCGCTGTAAGTAAAAAGTACGTGACGTACTATGACCTTCATCGGTCCTTGAGTATTTCAAGGACCGTGACGGTCATAGTACGTCACATGTCGTTAAGGGGTTAAATAATCATAAAATGAATTTACTGTGTTTACTTCCTGGAAGTTCTAACTGACAGGAAGTGAATTTACTGTGTTTACTTCCTGATAGTTCTAACTGACAGGAAGTGACTCAGCAGTTTCTATCACATTTTATGGAGAACTGTATGTCTCTGACTTTCCTCTCCATTAGAATCTACCGGGAAATCTAATTAGAATTTGACCAGTAGAAGGCACTGCTTATGTAAAAAAAAACATGGGTTTAAACTGTAATAACTCTGGAAATATAAATCTCTCGGCAGTGGGAGTACCCTTATTTTACTCAATAGGAAAATCCCTACAATATACATTTTTTCATAAAACAAGTTTACTGCTCCTTTAAGAACCAGTGACGGTCCTGGCACGTCAAGGAAGTTTGTGATCACAGAATACGGATCTGCTTAAATAAAAAAAAAAAAAAAAAAAAAAAAAAGACGTGCCGTGGTCCTCTAGAGCTCCCCAACCCCATACCATGAGGTCCTTCAGGGGTTAAGGATTAGGGGTGCGCACGCAATGCATTGCTTCAAAAAGTGTTGCTTTCCCATTTCATCATTTAAAGGGTTAAGACATGTCACAACAGGAGCCAGTTCCAGGTGAAGGAGACAGATTTTATTGAGCTGTGTGTAATAATCCCGTGTGCTTGTTTATGGACTCAAAGGATAAGTATCCACACATCCTTATTATTAACCCCTTGGGTGATCTCTCTTGCCTCCAAAGAATTAAATAAACCATATTTTATTAATAAAACTGGTGCAAATCTAGAACAAACCATGTACAACATAGGGCAAAAATAAAATTATCCAAATTCTCATTGATTTAAATGGGGCTTTTAACCCTTGGAATTCTAGATGTGCTATATTGGAGACCTCTCTGGTATTCAAGGGGTTAAAATCCCCATTTAAATCAACAGTAGTATTTAGTTTTCCCCTACAGTGCAGAAGGTTTGTCCCAGAATTCCTTCAGTTTACTTATGCGAATACAGCGTTTTAACCCCTTAACGACTGCCTGACCCACGGGAGGGCGGCCGTTAAGGACCATGGCACTTTTTTTTCTTGCAGTGGATTCTAGGATGCTGCACGCCGCTCGGCAACATGAGAATTCCATCACGTGCCAGGACCACCACTGGTCCTTAAAGGAGCAGTAAACTTTTTTTTATGAAAAAATATATATTGTAGGGATTTGCCTATTGAATAAAATAATGGTACTCCCACTGCTGTCAGAAGCAGGTTCTGGTTCCTGGATCAGACGCGGCTCTTCAGCAGCTCCAACATAGCGATACCTATAAATACTTCATCAGAGCGGTCTACAATGTGTGCCTGGTTTGCAAGCACACACTGTAGACCATTCAGATGAAATATTTATCTTTAGATATCGTTATATCGGTGCTGCTGAAGAGCCGCGTCTGGTCAAGCGACCAGAATCTGCTTCTGACAGCTTTACAGCTCGTCAAGCAGAAAGGGGAGGGAGCGGAGAACTTTATTTTCCTATATCTCTCAAACCATACTGGTTTGAGAGATACGAATAAGTACAAGTACTCTCTTTTAATTGTATCTACCATATAGTTAATACTTTTTTTCTGACATCACTATCCCTTTAAAGTTCCAGCAATATAGATTATCTGCGATTTGTCCCTGATCGGTGTAATCATAGTTGGGAACTTTTAAAAAACCCTCACCGGGAGACCTGAAGCCCAGAGGGAAAAAGAAGAAAAAAGGGAGATTGCATTAACTCTTTGAGTGCTGGAGTGCAACCGCAAAGCATTGCAATGCGTACCTGTCTTGCACTCAAGGAGTTAAATGATAAAGTAGAATACACTTACTGGCCAACACTGGGTGGTGCTCAGGTTCTCTGCTCCACTCCACTCCTCCTGCTTCTCGTGTGACGCGGGAAAGCAATCTGAAAACCACGGCTCTTCCTCCTGACATCTGCCCCGTCTATTCATTGACTGGCAGAGGTCACTTGCCCGGGATGCGATGCCTCAGCCTTCCGACAGTAAACGAGATATTATGTTGTTTTTTTGTTTAAATAGTACAGATGCTTGCTTTACCCAGAGAACTTGCCGGGTTTCACCTGGAGACTCCGGATTCAGGGCACTGTCTCCGGAGTCTCCAGGTGAAACCTGGCAAGTTCCCAGGTATGGCTGTAATCGAGAGGTACTCCAATTAATATACACCATCTAAAAGAGATCACTGTATGCAGGGCTTATAATTTTAAGTCCTTTGCTACTAGCCAGACCTGAAAAGTTACTCGCCACTGCAAGCCATAACATACCCACCAGGGCTGAATTTCTACTCGCCATTGGCTAGTGGCAAGTGGAAATTTTGAGCCCTGACTGTATGAATACACACAAGACAAGCAGGCAGGCACGTGCACACATAGACACCAAAGGGGGCTTGAGCACCTGCCCTTTTTGTCCAAAGTGCCCTCGTGCCCTTTTAACAAAAAAAAAAATAATAATAATTAAGAGAAGTGTCCTTTTTTTCATTTGAGCCGTTGCCCCCCAAAATGTCTGTGCACGTCCCTGCAAACAGGACTACTCCCTCTGTCTTACAGATATCACTGTATGATCACACACAAGACAAGCAGGACTTCTCCCTCTGCCTTACAGATATCACTGTATGATCACACACAAGACAAGCAGGACGTCTCCCTCTGCCTTACAGATATCACTGTATAAACACACACAAGACAAGCAGGACGTCTCCCTCTGCCTTACAGATATCACTGTATGATCACACACAAGACAAACAGGACTACTCCCTCTGTCTTACAGATATCACTGTATGATCACACACAAGACAAGCAGGACTTCTCCCTCTGCCTTACAGATATTACTGTATGATCACACACAAGACAAGCAGGACTTCTCCCTCTGTCTTACATATATCACTGTATGATCACACACAAGACAAGCAGGACTTCTCCCTCTGCCTTACAGATATCACTGTATGAACACACACAAGACAAGCAGGACTTCCCCCTCTGCCTTACAGATATCAGTGCATGATCACACACAAGACAAGCAGGACTTCTCCCTCTGCCTTACAGATATCACTGTATGAACACACACAAGACAAACAGGAATTCTCCCTCTTCCTTACAGATATCACTGTATGATCACACACAAGACAAGCAGGACTTCTCCCTCTGCCTTACAGATATCACTGTATGATCACACACAAGACAAGCAGGACATCTCCCTCTGCCTTACAGATATCACTGTATGATCACACACAAGACAAGCAGGACTTCTCCCTCTGCCTTACAGATATCACTGTATGATCACACACAAGACAAGCAGGACTTCTCCCTCTGCCTTACAGATATCACTGTATGATCACACACAAGACAAGCAGGACTACTCCCTCTGTCTTACAGATATCACTGTATGATCACACACATGACAAGCAGGACTTCTCCCTCTGCCTTACAGATATCACTGTATGATCACACACAAGACAAGCAGGACTACTCCCTCTGTCTTACAGATATCACTGTATGATCATACACAAGACAAGCAGGACTTATCCCTCTGTCTTACATATATCACTGTATGATCACACACAAGACAAGCAGGACTTCTCCCTCTGCCTTACAGATATCACTGTATAAACACACACAAGACAAGCAGGACTTCCCCCTCTGCCTTACAGATATCAGTGCATGATCACACACAAGACAAGCAGGACTTCTCCCTCTGCCTTACAGATATCACTGTATGAACACACACAAGACAAACAGGAATTCTCCGTCTTCCTTACAGATATCACTGTATGATCACACACAAGACAAGCATGACTTCTCCCTCTGCCTTACAGATATCACTGTATGATCACACACAAGACAAGCAGGACTTCTCCCTCTGCCTTACAGATATCACTGTATGATCACACACAAGACAAGCAGGACTTCTCCCTCTGCCTTACAGATATCACTGTATGATCACACACAAGACAAGCAGGACTTCTCCCTCTGCCTTACAGATATCACTGTATGATCACGCACAAGACAAGCAGGACTTCTCCCTCTGCCTTACAGATATCATTGTATGATCACGCACAAGACAGGCAGGACTTCTCCCTCTGCCTTACAGATATCACTGCATGAACATGCACAAGACAAGCAGGACATCTCTCTCTGTCTTACAGATATCACTGTATGATCACACACAAGACAAGCAGGACTTCTCCCTCTGTCTTACAGATATCACTGTATGATCACACACAAGACAAGCAGGACTTCTCCCTCTGCCTTACAGATATCACTGCATGAACACACACAAGTCAAGCAGGACTTCTCCCTCTGCCTTACAGATACCACTGCACGAACAAATACAACACAAGCAGGACTTCTCCCTCTGCCTTCCTGGTACAAGGGACACCAGTTTAGAGACTAAAGAAGCAATTAACTGGAGCAGAATATATAATAGGTAGTGCCAAACTCTCTCACCCTGGGAAATTGGCCCTTCACCCTGAGATTTGGGTCAAAACACCATACTTCCCAACATTTCAGATTGCAAAAGAGGGACACTTGTGTTTTAGGGGGTGTTGCTGTGGGCGTGGCTGGTGGGAAGGACATTATCGATAATTTTCAGGCTATTTCACTACCTATTGACACCTCCTTGTAACCTAATAAATAACATAACAAAACCAAAGTATTTTATTTACACAGACTAATTTATATACACATACACTGATGTTTAAACAAATATTAATGTGAGTTTTATTGATGTAGAGCAATGTGATATATTTATATACACATCACAAAGTCTGCTCTCCTAAAAAGAGGGACATCAGGGTGGGAAAGAGGGACAGAGGGATTTGGGTCTAAAAGAGGGACTGTCCCTCCTAAAGAGGGACACTTGTGAGGTATGAAACACAGTTAGTGCTGATAGTAAACATTCTGGAAGCAGAAGGAGGGAGATCACTGTCAGAGACATAAAATTATAGGGGGAAAAAAAAGAAAAGAAAAAAGAATTAACCCTTTGGGTGCCAGTGGGATACGCAATGCACTGCAAAGCAATGCGTTACATACCCCTCTGGCACACAAAGCGTTAAAGGCATATGGACTTTATGTATTTTGCACTTGTAGGAGGGAGACTGTGGTATTGCTAATAATAATAACAACAACAATAATCCTCAAGGTGTTATTCAGGGTGCACATTATAATAATAGTTAAAGGGATAGTAATACCTAAAATGTAAAAAAAAATATGTTGTAGGGTTTATCCCCCTGAGTAAAACAAGAGTACTCCCACTGCTGAAAGATGTTTCATTCAAAAGTTATTAATTTTCAAAGTTTAATTTTTTAGGTGCAATATCACAGTGGCCTGAAATTTTACAGTGGCGCTGTTGCTACACGATCCTATGGACAGCTCTGGTCTCAGGACCATAAATCTCCATAGGATGGTGTAGCAACAGCGCCACTGTACAATTTCAGGCCACTGTGATATTGCACATAAAAAATTCAACTTTGAAAATTAATAACTTTTGAATGAAACATCTTTCAGCAGTGGGAGTACTCTTGTTTTACTCAGGGGGATAAACCCTACAACATATTTTTTTTTACATTTTAGGTATTACTATCCCTTTAATATATTTAATATATAATATTAGTATTTCAATAAGCATTGAAGCCTCTAGCCAGGGATGGACAATATATGACTCCCCAGCTGTTGTTGTACTACACCTCCCATTATCCTCAGCCGACTATTGACTGGCTGAGGGTGATGGGAGTCATAATACAAAAACAGCTAGAGAGCTACACGTTGACAATCCCTGCAGTTAACTGGTGGCCCTCCAGCTGTTTGGGACCATAACTCCCATCATAACTCCCAGCCTCGTTGGGAAGATGGGAATCATAGTCCTCAACAACTGGAAGTCCAGCAATTGCCTAGATGTGCTGTAGCACCCTACCCAAGCCTTTAAGACTACAACTCCCAGCATGACCCGCCCGGTGACGTCACTCCTCCCGGAAGTTCTCTGTTGACAGGGTACAGAGCTCAATACGTTGGCAGTTGCCGGTCTGGGACAGATGTGCTTGGAGGAGAGGACGGGGAGGCCGGTCTGTGAGACCGGAGGAGCCCCAGGGAGAGGTGAGTACAGAGGGGAAGAGTCCTAGAGGTGTGCCACTGTAATAATTAGTCTGGGAGCCTGGGTATAGTAGAGCAGGCACTGAACAGCCATATTGGGGCAGTCATATAGTCATAGAGAATGCATCCATATAGCAGCC
The DNA here is from genome assembly GCA_037306005.1 of Rhinophrynus dorsalis. Lineage (NCBI taxonomy): Eukaryota > Metazoa > Chordata > Amphibia > Anura > Rhinophrynidae > Rhinophrynus > Rhinophrynus dorsalis. The sequence goes on from CM074721.1 coordinate 18,306,224, forward strand.
ATAGATGGACAGTCATATAGCAGCCATAGAGTGACAGTCATATAACTGCCATAGAGGGTCAGTTATATAGCAGTCATATAGCAGCCATAGATGGGCAGCTATAAAGCAGTCATATAGCAGCCATAGAGGGGCATTTCTATAGCAGCTGTAGAGTGACAGTCATATAGCAGCCATAGAGTGACAGTCATATAACAGCCATAGAGTGACAGTCATATAACAGCCATAGAGTGACAGTCATATAACAGCCATAGAGGGGCAGTCATATAGCAGCCATAGAGTGGCAATCATATAGTAGCCATAGATGGGCAATCATTGATGGGCAGTCATATAGCAGCCATAGAGGGGCAGTTATATAGCAGCCATATAGCAGCCATAGTGACAGTCATATAACAGCCATAGAGGGGCAGTCATATAACAGCCATAGAGGGGCAGTCATATAACAGCCATAGAGGGGCAGTCATATAGTATCTATTGAAGGGCAAACATAGAGAATGCAGTCATATAGTAGCCATAGAGGGGCAGTCATATAGTATCCATTGAAGGGCAAGCATAGAGAATGCAGTCATATAGTAGCCATAGAGAGGCAATCATAGAGAAGGCAGTCATATAGCCATCAGAGAGAAGACAGACATATAGCCACCATAGGGAAGGCAGCCATATAGCTGCCATAGGGGGAAGGCAGTCTTATAGCCACTGTGGGGAAGGCAGTCTTGTAGCCTCATATAACCACCATAGGGAAGGCAGTCTTATAGTCACCATAGGGAAGGCAGTCATATAGTCAGCACAGAGAATGATTAATACAGTAGCCATAGAAGGGCAGTCATATAACAGCAATAGAGAATACAGTCATATGGCAGCTATAGAGGGGGCAGTTATATAATACATAGTAACATACTATGTTATGTCGCAGCCATGGTTAATACAGTCATATCACAGTCTTAGAGGGGCAGGCATATGGCATCCCTAAAGGCGTAATAACATCTGCAGGGGATAGTAGGACAGGCAGTGCACAACCACAGAGGTATAACAGGTGTAGCCATATAGCAGCCATAAAGGTGTAATTACATAGAAATGTGGTTATATAACTTTCATAGAGGTGTAGTCATATATCAGCTGTAGAGGTGTAACCACATAGCAGCCATGGAGGTGTAATTGCATCTTCTGGGTATAATGGGGAAGGCATTGCATAGCCGTAGAGGTGTGGACACAGAGCTGTAATTACAGCTTGTGGATGTAGGATTAGTAGTTAAATTTATTGCAGTGATAGTCAGTTGTTGGACCTCCTGCTGCTGGGAACTACATTGGCTAGTTAGGAATGATGGGAGTTGTAGTCCCCAACAGTTAGGCATCCAGCAATTGACCAGTCTTTGTCTGTTGGTTATAGTAGGCACAAAGGTGCTGCAACATCCATTGTGAATAGTTATACAATTGTCATTTACTTTTCTTGAATGTAGTAAGCATAGAGATTCATTTTTTTCTGTATAGGAGATATATTAGTGTAATTATGTCCCCTGGGTATAATAGTCATAGAGGTGTTGGCCTAGATGTTTAATGACATCCTTTGGTAAAGTAGCCACAGGAGTATAGATACGTCCTTTAGGTATAATAAGCATATAAATGTATTTGCCTCTGATATGGTAGGCAGAAAGTTGTAGTCTAATCCATTGTGTATAATAGCCATAGAGGTCTAGTGACAACCATAGGGTGTATTATCCGTAGAAGTGTACTCACCTCCACTTGATATAGTAACCATAAAGTTACAGTTGGGTTAATCTCACAGGTTTTTATGTTTATTAATTAACCCCTTGAGATCATCATGAGTATTTGTCCCTCCAGGCCATGAAAGTCTAAGTGGCAACTGAATGTTACAGCTCCTGTCGTCAGGACATGAAAAACAAGCATCTGTATCAATGTTACTGCCCCAGTTACTGGGTCTTGGGTTTGCAATTTACACACAGGCAGGACTTAGTGCCTCAGCTGCCTCTGAACCTCTTAGGAAAGTCATTTACTGTTTAAATAATGGTACTTAACCATGCTGTGTGCAAGACATTATATTTGATGGTATTATTTATGTTGTTCCATATTCTTTCTGTTTCATAGTCGCTGACCCTTTACTACAGGGATGAGTAAGGTGACCAGTTCTCTTCTTTAAAGGGGAACTATCCCCTCGGAATAAGCTGCTCTTAATTAGAGAAGGACTTACTTAGGCAATCTTTCATACAGCAGTGAGGTATATCTGTTTATTGCATTTTAACTCTGCTGTAGTCACTGAGTAACTCAATGCAGATATTTTACCTTGAGAATAGATATGTTGTGTTATTAACCTCTTGGGGACCAGAGTGCGGCATATTTTGCACCGTCTCTCTGGTCTTCAAGGGGTTAAAATGGAGATTGGATCACATTAGGGGTTACCTGTGTCTCTCCATCATGGAGCTGGAGGGCTGCAGTTCGCTTATCTGATCTACAGTTTGTAGGCGGAAATATGCAAATAGGTCCTTTACACGTGTGTTGTCTTTTTACCTCTGCTGACTGGAGGGCCACAGGTTGCCCATCCCAGCATTTGTCTCTTGCCCAGCCTGCGTCTGTGTAAATCTATAATGATCTTCGCTTGGTATAATTGTCCTAGCGGTGTGTTTATCTCAGTTTCCCTGTTGACAGAAGTGTAACAGTGTTGGTATCATGTGTAATGTGTCTGATGTAAGAAAACAGTAATTCTGGGGGGAAACAACTGCATCATCAGTTGACAATGTTCCTATTAATTTAAATGGGGCTTTTAACCCCTTGAATGCTAGAAAGCTCTCCATCGCATTGCTTTGCATGTTCTAGAATTCAAGGGGTTAAATGCCCCCATTTTAACTCAGAGGGTTAATGCATCAGTTTCGTTGTGCCTAGCACAGGAGTTGTTGATTGTTGGTCCTTCAGCTGTTGGTACTGCAACTCCCATCATCCTCTTTACAGCTGGAGGACTACAATTGGGCTACCCCCTATTCTATCTTATCCAGAATTGGGGTCATAGTCGCAGTAAACAACGGAAACCATTCTAGTGCAAAATAACTGAATGACCTATAAAAAAGTGACCATTGCTGTGAAAATAGGGTATTTAAAAGAGCATTTGAATTTTTTTTTATTATTATTTATTAAAACAGGTATATATATATTGGCAGACCTTTCCTGCCGAGTAAGACATTCGTTATAGTAACCCCACTAATGAAAGATGCATATTTCCAGAGTTATTGGCATTTAAACTTTTTTTTTCTTTTAAACAATAAGTGCCATCTAGTGGTCAGATTTCGATTAGTTATTCTGTTGTATTGTATGGGAGAAGTGAGTCTCTGACAAACCGTTCTCCATAGAATGATTATATCTGCTGAGTCACTTCCTTTCAGTTTTGAATTTTCAGGAAGTGATCACGCTGTCACTCCCTGACAATCTAAACTATTATAACTTTTGAACAAAGCAACTGTCTGCAGTGCAAGCTTCCTTGTTTTACTCAGCAGAAAAATGCCCTATAACAGGTTTTCATAAAGTTTGCTGCTCCTTTAACCCTTTGAGTGACAGAAGAGTATGCAATGCATTGCTCTACAAACTCAAAGGGTTAACTCCTAGTGTGTGTGTGTGTGTGGGGGGGTTTGGGGAATTTGTATTTGACCCCTGTTGGTTTTTCTCCAGAATTACTCTACTCTCTTTGTGCGTATGGCCTCTATAAGTACGTGGATTTCTCCTTGTATTATACACACACAGGGACATTCATCTTTCTGGGGTTATTACTGAAGTTCATTCATCTCAGAGAGTCAGCCGTAGAGGCTTTTTCTGCTCATTGCCGAATTAAATAGTCCCATTATAGACTCCTTGGTGTAATTAATACTATTCAGTTCCCAGGGTGGGGGACAGAATATTATAAATACGGCTTGGACACAAATAAATCCTGTATACAGACATGCTTTAGAGTACTGAATTCACATCCATGACTGTGTTGATTAGAGCCAGCAGAGCAGATAATACATATGTCTAGGTAGTAAGGGCGGATAATGATCGGTTTGGCAGCCCTGGGTATATACAATTCACATGACCGATTACAATGAAAGACGGTTTAACCTGTTAGGGAGTTTAATTGGCTGAAATGTGTATTAAGTTCTACTCCCAAGGAATGCAAACAAGGAAGCAGTTGTGCCTGTAGATAGGGGATGGGTAGTTTACTGACCTCCAGCCATTGGACGGATGCAGATGATTGGATTTTGTAGTCCGACATCAGCTGTTTCGCTACAGATCGTTCATCTCTGTCCTAAAGCAGGGGGTAGGCTACCTTTGGATCTCCTGCCATTGGCTGGCAGGGCATGATGGGAATTGTAGTACCCAACACCTGGGGGGCCAAAGGTGTTGCAGCCCCCCCCCTCAATCCCCCTGTGCTCTAGATACATTAATTCAGAGAAAAGCAAGTTCAATTCTCGTGCTCTAACTCAGAGATTTAAAATAATTCATTAGTATGTTTGTCAGAAGCCGTCATGCGCAGTAGAGACTGCTCGAATGCATGGAATGCTGGGAGTTCTGTGCTGGGGGTGTAGGAATGCTGGGAGTTGTGTGCTGTGAGCATTCTGTGCGGAATGCTGGGAGTTCTGTGGTGGGAGCATGGAATGCTGGGAGTTCTGTGCTGGGAGCATTCTGTGCGGAATACTGGGAGTTCTGTGCTGGGAGCCTTCTGTGCTTTCGGGCAGTCTGTACAGTGCATGACTGCGTCGGCGGCAGAACGCAGACCAGGACCGGCCTCTTAACATCACCTGGACCTTGGCCTGTGTACACGGGCTTTTACACTAGTATTCCATAAGTGCCTAATATGTAAATTGCATATTATTATCATCTTCAACCATTGTCGATCCATTGCAGGATGGAGTCCTCCTCGGGAAGCCAACAATAACTTCGGTCCTGTGCTTTTTGGTGCCACTGTGTTCCAACAAATTTGATAATTTCATCTACCCATCTTGGCTTTGGTCCTCTTCTTGGCCATTTAGTATTGAGTGGAATCTATTCCAAAATCCGTTTGGTCCAACTACCATCAGATCTTCTTACTATGTGGCCTGCCCATTTCCATTTCAGGCTCTTTACTCTTTCAGTTATGTCATAGACCTTTGTTTGCCGACAAATCCATGCAATATATATATATATATATATATTTGTTTTTTGTCATCTTGTTACTGACAGTAAGCTTCCTGCCTCTGCAATATACAGAGCTATGGGGATCGTGTTACATTGTACTACTATTACGCAACCCCAAACAGAAAGAGATTCAGGAACATAAAAGTGTATAAATAAAATGGTAAAGATGAAAAAAAATAATAATTAATAACGCTAGGGATGGGAAATCCTATATAATTATTTGCTAAATGTATGTTTGTCAGAAGCTGTCATGTGCAGTAGAGACTGCCAGTGCCACGGCTGATAACGGAGAGTGACGCTCCGATTTCACACTGTAGTCCTCTCTAGGTGCGCAGAGAGTAGACTACGGTCTGAATTCGGAGCTCCCCGCTCCGTTATAAGCTGCGGCACAAGCAGTCTGTACTACGCATGACTGCACCGCGGCCATTGCTGGGTGGCACTGTGACCCGTGTACACGGGCTTTTCAACTAGTATATGTAAATCTAACTATTTCTGGTTCACTGTCCGCCCCTCCCCGGGGCGGCAGGGGGATGGAGCTTGTCCATATTCAGTGAATCGCCACAGAGGAGTGGCCAGGGGGTGAAGCCCTAATGGCCATTTCTGTAAAACTTGCTGCAGAGAGAAACCTCCATTGATGTCCAGTGCTGCAGCTGCTTGGTGGTTCCCGGACGTGGACAGAGTGCAGAATCAGACGCGCAACACTGTGCTGTTAACACTAGTATAGATATTGTACATACACACAAAAATACCCCCATATTTAGGAGTCAGAATTAAACATAAAGCAGACAGATTTTAGGAGCCAGAAGAGAGATTTTATTAACTCGGACCCCCAGGTTACTAGGAATTCTACCTCTACTGCTCTGTTTGTGATGATACAAAGAATGAAACCTAATACTGCGACTGTTTCTCTGCCCTGATGGAGAAGTCAAACAAGCTTAGTGACGCGTTTCCTAGTAATGCCTCGCTGTAAAATGAATACCCAGCTAGTGCCAAGCAGATTTCTTCCTAGATAAACCTGTCTGGTCGGCTGCTGGACTCACAAGACCTCGAGCAGTGGTTCCAAACAGGCGCGTGCTTGCACGCCTGTGGGTAACAGGACAAACTTATCTTAACCCCTTAAGGCATCCTCCCATATTCTCTGTAAGTGAGATTGGGCTTTTAACCCATTGATTGCTAGAGAGATATCAAACACATTCCAAAGCAATTTTAAGACCTCTCAAAGATTTAAGACCAAAGACCCCACTCGGTGGAAATTTATGTCTCATTTTTGTGCAGTTGGCTTTTGTAGAATGGTTCCACTTTTCTTTGTCTGTGTGACCCACCAAATTTACATCCACACTGAATAAATCAAAATTTAGATTCTCTGGCCTAGAGGTGGGTGTCACAGGGGGGGTTTAAACTACTCACTGACATAGGACTGTGCAAATCTTTGCTCTGTATTGCATTGCGCAACCCACTGGTACTCAGAGCTAAAAGGTTAGGAATGCTTAACCACTTAATGACCTCCTGATCTGACACGTAGGTGGCTGTTAAACCTTTCAGTGCCAGAGGGGTACGCAACGCATTGCTTTGCAATGCGTTTCATACCCCTCTGCCACTGAAAGGGTTAAAGACCACTGAGCTGCTTCTTTTTTTTGTGAGCTGAATTCTGGGATGGCAGAGCGCCGTCCAACAATCCCAGAATTCCATAACTTGCCAGAACAGTGACCAGTCCGTAAAGGAGCAGTAATTTTTTTTTTTTTTTTATGAAAACCTATGTCAGTTGTTTTATTCAAATGATAACAGTTCAAATAATCAGGAAGTGGATTTACTGTGTGTTTACTTCCTGATTGTTCTGACAGGAAGTGACCCAGCAATTTCTATCACATTCTATGGAGGACTGTCCTCTCCATTAGAATGTAGCAGAATTACTAAACTAATTAGACTTTGAGCACTAGAGGACACTGCTAATGTAAAAAAACACAGGGTTAAACAGTAATAATTCTGAGAATATTCATCTCTCAGCAGTAAGAGTACTGTTATTTTACTCGACAGGAAACACCCTATAATATATATATTTTTTTTATAAAAAAGTTTACTGCTCCTTTAAGTGCCAAGACCAGCGTGATGGTCCTGGCACGTCATGGGAATTAGGGGATAATATATAATGTGTATTCTGATAAGTCTAAAAAGAGTAATTCCACTGATAAGAAATGTTTTATTCAGTAGTTATTGCAGCTTAAACTTGCACTGGTTTGGGTGCTGTAGCTCCATCTGAACAAGAAAGATGGTATCAGCACATTTATTTAAAGACATAGTCACACTATTAAGGCATATCCTATTATTCCTTATACTTTCTTAAAGGGATAGTAACGTTTCACAATAAAAACAGCTCCAATTAACCCCTTAAGGACCGGCCATGCATGCACGGTGCGGTCACTTAAGAACCAGGGAGCATTTTTTTATTTTTTCAGAATTGGATTCCGGACTCCCCGAACGGCATGCAGCCGCGCGGGGAGCCCAGAATTCCATGACGGTCCAGGACTGTCATGGGTCCTTAAGGGTATAACAATCCATGCCGGTCCAGGACCGTCATGGGTCCTTAAGGGGTTAATCTTTATAGTATTTGGGCTATAGAGAGTATTATTTCAGTACTGTCAGAGTTGTAGTTCAAGAGTAATTGAATGATAAAGTATCCTCCTCCCACCTCTTTTTCCTAGTGTAAGCCGCCTCCCCTCAGATGTGGAATCTGGTCTCTTGACCGGACAGGTCACAGCAAGGGACAATCTTTTTACCGTGACCATAACGAAAACCCTGCCCCCCTTGACAGGTTTTTCAGGTTTTTCCTTATGATCACTGAAGATTGTCCCTCTCTGTGATCCATCTGGACAGTCTTGCTGCTCTGAGGTGAGCAGTGTTACATCAGTAAAAGGGGCGGAAGGGGGATACTTTATCATTCAATTACTCTTGAACTACAACTCTGACAGTATTGAAATAACACTCTCCATGGTCCAAATACTATGAAGATTAATCAGAGATTTTTTTTTTGTGTGAAACACTAATAATTCTCTGTACCGATCGAAATGTCCATATCGGTGTATTTTTATTGTAATTTTATTTTAACGTTTTACCCCTCCCGCCCCTTTTCCCTACTTCACTCCTCTTCCTTCAGATCTGAAAGCCGGTCCGGACAGAAGACAACGAGGGACAATATTGTTTCAGCAAAAGGAAAGCCATGCTGCCCTTCATCAAGTGGGGAAGGGTCCTCATTATACAGACACACACAATATTTTCCCTCGCTGCGTTCTGTCTGTTCAAGCGACCGGATTTCATATCTCAGGGAAGAAGAGTGACAACCAGAAAAGGGGCAGGAGGGGTAAGCTTAAAGTGGAACTTTCACCCTATATAAAGTCCCCCCCATAAACAGGCATATGGCGATTAGCTTCTTAAAGGGATAGTAATACTTGAAATGTAAAAAAAAATGTGTTGTAGGGTTTATCCCCCTGAGTAAAACAAGGGTACTCCCACTGCTGAAAGGTGTTTCATTCAGAAGTTATTAATTTTCAAAGTTGAATTTTTTAGGTGCAATATCACAGTGGCCTGAAATTGTACAGTGGCTCTGTTGCTACACGATCCTATGGACAGCTCTGGTCCCGGGACCATAAATCTCCATAGGATAGTGTAGCAACAGCGCCACTGTACAATTTCAGGCCACTGTGATATTGCACCTAAAAAAATTCAACTTTGAAAATTAATAACTTTTGAATTAAACACCTTTTCACCAGTGGGAGTACTCTTGTTTTACTCAGGGGGATAAACCCTACAACATATATTTTTTTACATTTTAAGTATTACTATCCCTTTAAGAGTGCTATTATTGGGTGCAAGTACCACGATCTGAAGCAATCCTTCTTTTTCTGAGACTGACGGCCAGGCGTCTTGCTTTAGAGCCATCTGTGCACCTGCACTGTCAGTCCCTTCTGGCACCTTAAGGTACAATTCAGCGCCTCCTAGAGGAGACATAAGTGGACAGCACAGGCGAGCAGACATCTCTAAGCCAAGATGTCTGCATGCAAGCCTGGCCGCCGGTCACAGAGGAAGAAGGATTACTTCAGAACGTGGTGCTTGTGCCCAATAATAGCACTGTTAAGAAGCATATCGTCATATGCCTAATTATGGGGGGACTTTATATAGGGTGAAATGGTATACAGCTGGCAGAGATCGATATTTAGCCAATGAGACTGCTCCAGCTTACAGACAGACAGCCTCCATCATCAGAGGAGGCTGAATAGTGGGAGGGGAGCAGAGGCAGAGCGGCAGGCTGCGGCACAGAGCGCGTACCCGTAGTCTGCCCACAACTGGGGTCAGGATAATGTTTATTATTCATATTTCTCACAAATAGCTTTTTTAAAGGGATAGTAACTCTTCGTTTTAACTTTATTTTATTTTGTAGGCATTAAAAAAACATGAAGAACGATATAAGTCTTATCTCTCAAACCTTTATGGTTTGAGAGATATTCACAAGCAAAGTTTCCCCTCCCGCCCCTTTTACCTAGTGTAAGCCATCTGTTCTCACATGTGGAATCCAGTCCATAGACCAGACAGATAACAGCATGGGGACAATCTTCTTCCTATGAGAACAATGAAAGCCCTCCCCCCCCTTGACAAGTTTTTCAGGTTTTTCCCTTATCTTAATTGAAGATTGTCCCTCTCTGCAATCTACCTGGGCACCTCCCTTCTGATCTGGCTGAACGGGGGGGGGGGGATACTTTGCTTGTGAATATCTCATAAACCATAAAGGTTTGAGAGATAAGACTTATATCGTTCTTCATGTTTTTTTAATGCCTACAAAATTTAAATAAAGATAAAACGAAGTATTACTATCCCTTTAACAACTAATCGAATAAAATGCTCTGAATAATCTCTATATAACCTAGCGATTAAGAGCAAATTGTATAGGGGTGATAGATCCCCTTTAAAACTTCAAGCCACAAAGGTACTGTACCCAAAAACTGCAAGTTTCAGCTGTAATAACTTTTGAATAAAACATTTCAATAGTGATTTTACTCAGTAGGTGAATCCCTGCAATATATGTGTATATATAATAATATTATTTTTTTTTTCTTTTTTACATAATATCTGTTACTAACCTGTTAACCCTTTTGAGTGCCTGAGGTGTATGCAGCATGATACACACTGGCACTCAAAGGGTTGGAATGTGTCACCTGGAAAAAAGTTTAATAACAACATATTACATGTCCTAACCTACCCTAGAACATTAATTTTTTTCCACATTTCTAAAAAGGAAAGTATTATCTTGATCGCATGATGCAAAAAAACAAATAACATAGCATAACATAACAAATTAGGTTGAAAAAAGACACAAGTCCATCAAGTTTAACCCTTGCCTCATAACCAGTGACATGAGGATTATATAGCTTTCCTGTTACCAAATAAGTTAGTCTTTATCAGACATTCCTGTTTTGCCTACTAATTACACAGTATAACCCTGTATGTTCCCTTTTGAAAGAAATGTATCTAATCTTCTCTTAAATGTATCTATTGTATCTGCTATAACCACCTCCTTGGGCAAGGAATTCCATACTTTAACAGACCTTACCATAAAAAAACCCTTCCTCTGCTGAAGTCTAAACCTCCTTTCCTCTAATCTCAAGGGGTGTCCCCTGGTCACCTGATCAGGCCTTGGGATAAATAGCTCACCGCAGAGATCCTTGTATTGACATCTCATATACTTGTACAGTGTGATAAGGTCTCCTCTTAGTCGTCTTTTCTCTAGAGTAAATAAACCAAGTTTGTCTAGTCGTTCCTCATACGTCAAGTCCTCCATTCCTTTAATAAATTCTGTTGCTCTTCTCTGTACCCCCTCTATAGTTCTAGAATATCCTTTTTCAGAACTAGTGTTTAACCCTTTGAGCAAGGTGCAATACATTGTTAACCCTGTGAGTGCCATAGAGGTATCCAACACAATGGGTTAAACATTTATTGAGCACCTGCATATTCTGCAGCTCTGTACAATGACAGACAAACAAATACAATATCACTAGTAACAATTATCATGACAAACGAGAGGTTCCTGGCCAGAAGAGCTTACATTGCATGTGTCTCTGGTCCTTGAAGAGTTAAAGTAACAATATGTAAAAATATATATATTGTAGTGTTTATCCTCCTGTGTAAAACAAGGGTACGCTCACTGCTGAGAGATGTTTATTCGAAAGTTAATGCGGGTGAACTGTGCATATTTTTTTTTTTTTTTTTTTTTTTTTTTTTTTTTAAAAGGTGCAATATCTTGATGGCCTGAAATGTTACAGTGGTGCTGTTGATACACCATCCTGTGGACAGCTGTAAACCTTCATAGGATGGTGTAACAACAACAACACTGTAACGTTTCAGACCATTACAATAGTGCACCTAAAAAATCCAAGTTTCAGCTGCAATAACTTTTGAATAAAACACTTCCGAGCACTGGGAGTTCATTAATTTTACTCAGAGGTGGATAAACCATACAATATAAATAATTTAGCATTTTAAGTATTACTGTCCCTTCACTGAGAGGGTTGTAGATAAGTGGAATAGCTTACCAGCAGAAGTGGTGGATATGTTGAATAGCCTACCAGTGGAAGTGGTGGATATGTTGAATATCTTACCAGTGGAAGTGGTAGATATGTGCAATAGCCTACCAGTGGAAGTGGTAGATATGTGCAATAGCCTACCAGCGGAAGTGGTAGATATGTTGAATAGCCTACCAGCAGAAGTGGTAGATATGTTGAATAGCCTACCAGCAGAAGTGGTAGATATGTTGAATAGCCTACCAGCGGAAGCGGTAGATATGTGGAATAACTCACCAGTGGAAGTGGCAGATATATGGAATAACCCACCAGTGGAAGTGGTACATATGTGGAATAACCCACCAGTGGAAGTGGTAGATAAGTGGAATAGCCTACCAGTAGAACTGGTAGAGGTTAATACTGTGGAGGAATGTAAGCATGCATGGGATAGGCATAAGACTGTCCTGAACATAAGACAAGACCAAGGACCAAAAAACGTTTGAGGTTTTTACTGTAGGAAAATGGGCAGATTAGATGGGCCGAAATGGTTCTTATCTGCCATCAAGACGTCAAGCTTTTTTAAATTTACATAGGCTCCAAGCGTGTAATATGTAAAGATAAATTGCCTGGGCTTTTCTTTCGCCGCTCATCATCTATATTTTACACTTCTATGGTCCTGACCGGTAACTCCTGAACTACCGTTTACACATAATTTTCCGGTTGAAGACTTTGAAAACTGAGCTATTGACACAGTGTTGCAGTCTCCCTACATTACTGATTAGTCTGTATGGTGTAGAGCTGTCTTTTCTGCATTGTTTCACTAAGTATCTTTTTTACATTGTTGCACTCTGCTTTTTCAGTCCCTGACAGAAACCTCTCTGGAAAGAGAGCTCCCTGTCAGGACTGATTAAAGATGCTATCTCTGGAATAAAGGCAGAAGGGCAAAATTCATAAGGGGAGGTTTTTTTTTAACAATTTGAGTGCCAGAGAGGTACACGTTGGGTACCTCTCTGGCACTCAAAGGGTTAACACCACTTGATGCACCTTCCTGTGCCTGCCTACCTGTGTCCTTGCACTACCTTGGCAGGCACATAAAGGGCATGTGTGCGGAAGATGTCAGTAAGTTATCAGCAGGCATCATGTGCCAGCCTTCGAGACAAGTAAAAACATTTAACCCCTTGTGTTGGTTGTACTGGTGTGGAAAGGATATAATGAGAGCAAGAGAGACTGGTATTTTAGCAGATGTTGTGCTGTAGCGAAAAGTGGACATGTAATTCTAAGATACATTTAATTCATTTTACAGAGGATTAAAATGTGCCTTTATGTTGTACTGGACACGGTTCTGTGAAATAAATATTTTTTTTTTTCAAGATCAGTATGATGTGATTTAGGATATTTCCTCTCTGTGTAAGGAACTGGTGAGCTAAAAGAGACTATACCCTGGGTAGGGCGCCACTCCTATAGAGCCTGCGCCCTGGGTAGGACGCCACTCCTATAGAGACTGCGCCCTGGGTAGGACGCCATTCCTATACAGACTGCACCCTGAGTAGGATACCATTCCTATAGAGACTGCACCCTGGGTAGGACACCATTCCTATAGAGACTGCACCCTGGGTAGGACGCCATTCCTATACAGACTGCACCCTGGGTAGGATACCATCCCTATAGAGACTGCACCCTGGGTAGGACACCATTCCTATAGAGACTGCACCCTGGGTAGGATACCATTCCTATATAGACTGCGCCCTGGGTAGGACGCCATTCCTATACAGACTGCACCCTGAGTAGGATACCATTCCTATAGAGACTGCACCCTGGGTAGGACACCACTCCTATAGAGACTGCACCCTGGGTGAGGCACCACTCCTATAGAGACTGCACCCTGGGTAGGACACCACTCCTATAGAGACTGCACCCTGGGTAGGATACCATTCCTATAGAGACTGCACCCTGGGTAGGAAACCATTCCTATAGAGACTGCACCCTGGGTAGGACACCATTCCTATAGAGACTGCACCCTGGGTAGGACACCATTCCTATAGAGACTGCACCCTGGGTAGGACACCATTCCTATAGAGACTGCACCCTGGGTAGGATACCATTCCTATAGAGACTGCACCCTGGGTAGGATACCATTCCTATAGAGACTGCACCCTGGGTAGGACACCATTCCTATAGAGACTGCACCCTGAGTAGGACACCATTCCTATAGAGACTGCACCCTGGGTAGGATACCATTCCTATAGAGACTGCACCCTGGGTAGGACACCACTCCTATAGAGACTGCACCCTGGGTAGGATACCATTCCTATAGAGACTGCACCCTGGGTAGGACACCATTCCTATAGAGACTGCACCCTGGGTAGGACACCATTCCTATAGAGACTGCACCCTGGGTAGGACACCACTCCTATAGAGACTGCATCCTGGGTAGGATACCATTCCTATAGAGACTGCATCCTGGGTAGGATACCATTCCTATAGAGACTGCACCCTGGGTAGGACACCACTCCTATAGAGACTGCATCCTGGGTAGGATACCACTCCTATCGAGACTGCACCCTGGGTAGGATACCACTCCTATAGAGACTGTACCCTGGGTAGAATACCATTCCTATAGAGACTGCATCCTGGGTAGAATACCATTCCTATAGAGACTGCACCCTGGGTAGGACACCATTCCTATAGATACTGCACCCTGGGTAGGATACCATTCCTATAGAGACTGCACCCTGGGTAGGGCGCCACTCCTATAGAGACTGCACCCTGGTTAGGGCACCACTCCTATAGAGACTGCACCCTGGGTAGGACACCACTCCTATAGAGACTGCACCCTGGGTAGGATACCATTCCTATAGAGACTATACCCTGGGTAGGACACCACTCCTATAGAGACTGCACCCTGGGTAGGACACCACTCCTATAGAGACTGCACCCTGGGTAGGATACCATTCCTATAGAGACTGCACCCTGGGTAGGACACCATTCCTATAGAGACTGCACCCTGGGTAGGATACCACTCCTATAGAGACTGCACCCTGGTTAGGGCACCACTCCTATAGAGACTGCACCCTGGGTGAGGCACCACTCCTATAGAGACTGCACCCTGGGTAGGACACCACTCCTATAGAGACTGCACCCTGGGTAGGATACCATTCCTATAGAGACTGCACCCTGGGTAGGATACCATTCCTATAGAGACTGCACCCTGGGTAGGATACCATTCCTATAGAGACTGCACCCTGGGTAGGATACCATTCCTATAGAGACTGCACCCTGGGTAGGATACCATTCCTATAGAGACTGCACCCTGGGTAGGATACCATTCCTATAGAGACTGCACCCTGGGTAGGATACCATTCCTATAGAGACTGCACCCTGGGTAGGATACCATTCCTATAGAGACTGCACCCTGGGTAGGATACCATTCCTATAGAGACTGCACCCTGGGTAGGACACCACTCCTATAGAGACTGCACCCTGGGTAGGATACCATTCCTATAGAGACTGCACCCTGGGTAGGGCACCACTCCTATAGAGGCCGCGCCCTGGGAAGGGGACCGTTCCTGTTGAGGCCGCGCCCTGGGAAGGGGACCGTTCCTGTTGAGGCCGTGCCCTGGGAAGGGGACCGTTCCTGTTGAGGCCGCGCCCTGGGAAGGGGACCGTTCCTGTTGAGGCCTCATTGATTTGCGATGTGTTTCTGCCCTCTCTGGCACTCAGAGGGTTAAGGCATTAAGCATATTTATTGATGAAATGTTGCCCTATACTTGCCGACTTTTAAGCACGAGACATCGTAATGTCGCTCTTTTCAGTCATTCTGATGTCGCCCTTTTGATTCAGGCGACATTTTAAACTCACCATTTTGCTGATCGCCAAGTAGATGGCGACATTTCAATACTGAACTATTATTATTAACCATTTGAATGCTATAGGGTACACAACACATTGACAATTAATGCATTGTTAAACCCTCTGGCACTCAAAGGATTAAGAGGTGGTACTTCTCCTTTAACTAACTTACCTATATACAAAAACTATAACTTGGTTTATCTTTCTTGCTTGCATGAAGCACTGAGATTTTCACTCTTGACAATTACAGGAACAACGGAACTTAACCCGTGACGGCCACCAGCACTTTAAGGGAACAGCGACTCTGCTAGGAGTTGTCTGAGGATCTGGAATCATGGACTTTCCCGGCGCTACGAGGAGGGCGACTGCACGAAAAGGCTTCTTCTCCAAGTACACCCACCATCACCTGATGGTCTTCCTGCTAACCTTCTTCAGGTGAGGAAGACAAGATGGACTGTAGCCTCATTCCATGGGGCCTTAACTGTGTGAGAGCCAGAGGGGTACGGAACGCATTGCTTTGCAATGCTTTCCGTACCCCTCTGGCTCTCGAAGGGTTAAGAATTGATCAAATTGACTCAACCCAGCTGCCCCGATTGAGGAAAATGAGAATTCCCATTGATTTAAATTGGGATTTGTTGTTGGAGACCTCTCTAGCATTCAAGGGGTTAAAGGAATCGTAATATTTAAAAAATATATATATATGTTGTAGGGTTTATCCCCCCTGAGTAAAACAAGGGAACTCCCACTTTTGAGAGGTGTTTTATTCAAAAGTTATTACAGTTAAAACTTGGATTTTTTTAGGTGCAATATCTCAATGGCCTGAAAATGTACAGTGGCGCTGTGGCTACACTATACCATGGACAGCTTTGGTCTGTTGACCATACACCTCCATAGGATGTTTTAGCAACAGCTCCACTGTAACATTTTCAGCCCACTGTGATATTGGACCTAAAGATTTCAAGTTTCAGCTGTAATGACTCTTGAATAAAACTCCTCTCAGTAAGGAAGATCACTTTTTTTACTCAGGAGAATAAACCGTACAAAGTATATTTTTTACATATTGGGTTACTATCCCTTTAAAAGCCCCATTTAATCATTGGGGACAGGGCTTATAATTTTAAGTCCTTTGCTACTAGCCAGACCTGAAAAGTTACTCGGCACTGCAATACATAACATACCCACCAGGGCTGAATTTTCACTCACCTTTGGCTAGTGGTGAGTGGAAATTTTGAGCCCGATTGGGGGGATTTGCTGAGTTTTTACTGTTACATATTCATGTGGTTGGTTTCTGTGGATTTCTATTCTAGAGAGCTTTCAGACAGGTACAGTGATATAATGTAGCACGGGGTGTGCTCTGTATGCTGTAGTGGGGGAAGGCTTTTCTGTTGCAGGAATTGTTACATTGTACCACTATTACTGTTTCACAATCCCTGACAGAAATCTCTCTGGAAGCTGGAATTCAGGGACCTCACTGTCATGTACATTAAAGTGTGAAAAAGCAAATAAAGAAACAAAACTCTAGTCAATTTAAATTGACATAATATATTCTTGAGGATATGTAAAGTGAAAAAGTAAGGGTGACTGTCACTTTAAATGCAGTTGTTCCTCTCGTTGCATTACACCTGAATCCTTTCCAAGGAGACCCCTATAATGCCACATGTTTAAGGGTTCCCTGCTTGTGTGCAGGTGAGTTAATCAGAGATTCAGTCATGTGTACAAGTAGGGAAATCCTAAAGTTGGTATGATTTGTAGAATGATCACATCACCTAAAACCAACTTTGGTCACCTATATGTTGTACTGGCTATCTTTTATTTATAGAACTAGTTTTTGAGGTTTTTGGATTTGTAGACAATGGTAAGGCATTCCATGTTTTATTCCTACATTACCTCCCCCATTGGGAGACAGGCAATGCATAACTGAGCAGTGTCAGTGAGTGGGGAGGTAATGTAGGGATAAGACAGGAAGTCAGTGCTAGGGGAGGTAGGTAATGCATTGCTGAGCAGTGTCAGTGAGTGGGGAGGTAATGTAGGGATAAGACAGGAAGTCAGTGCTAGGGGAGGTGGGTAATACATTACTGAGCAGTGTCAGTGAGTGGGGGAGGTAATGTAGGGATAAGACAGGAAGTCAGTGCTAGGGGACGTGGGTAATGCATTGCTGAGCAGTGTCAGTGAGTGGGGGAGGTAATGTAGGGATAAGACAGGAAGTCAGTGCTAGGGGAGGTGGGTAATACATTACTGAGCAGTGTCAGTGAGTGGGGAGGTAATGTAGGGATAAGACAGGAAGTCAGTGCTAGGGGAGGTTGGTAATGCATTCCTGAGCAGTATCACTGAGTGGGGAGGTCATGTAGGAATAAGACAGGAAGTCAGTGCTAGTGGAGGTGGGCAATACATTGCTGAGCAGTGTCAGTGAGTTGGGGAGGTAATGTAGGGATAATAGAGAAAGTCAGTGCTAGGGGAGGTGGGCAATGCATAACTGAGCAGTGTCAGTGAGTGGGGAGGTTATGTAGGGATAAGACAGGAAGTCAGTACTAGGGGAGGTGGGTAATGTATTGCTGAGCAGTGTCAGTGAGTGGGGGAGGTAATGTAGGGATAATAGAGAAAGTCAGTGCTAGGGGAGGTGGGCAATGCATAACTGAGCAGTGTCAGTGAGTGGGGAGGTAATGTAGGGATAAGACAGGAAGTCAGTGCTAGGGGAGGTGGGTAATGCATTACTGAGCAGTGTCAGTGAGTGGGGAGGTAATGTAGGGATAAGACAGGAAGTCAGTACTAGGGGAGGTGGGTAATGTATTGCTGAGCAGTGTCAGTGAGTGCGGGAGGTCATGTAGGGATAAGACAGGAAGTCAGTGCTAGGGGAGGTGGGTAATGCATTGCTGAGCAGTGTTAGCGAGTGGGGGCGGTAATGTAGGGATAAGACAGGAAGTCAGTTTTAGGGGAGGTGGGCAATGCATTGCTGAGCAGTGTTAGCGAGTGGGGGAGGTAATGTAGGGATAAGACAGGAAGTCAGTGCTGGGGGAGGTGGGCAATGCATTACTGAGCAGAGTTAGCGAGTGGGGGAGGTAATGTAGGGGTAAGACAGGAAGTCAGTTTTAGGGGAGGTGGGCAATGCATTGCTGAGCAGTGTACATGAGTGGGTGAGGTAATGTAGGGATAAGATAGGAAGTCAGTGCTGGGGAGGTGGGTAATGCATTGCTGAGCAGTGTCAGTGAGTGGGGGAGGTAATGTAGTGATAAGACAGGAAATCAGTGCTATGTCAGCATCACTCAGCCAAACCTTTGTTCTTGCTTCATCTGTCACATTTCTCAACACCCTGTTCTGACTTCATAAGAACACTTATTCAGCAGTGAATTAGATTTACATGCAGCCTGCTATGCAGTGTAATGATGTGGACCGGAATTGTCTGTAGTGAATACAAGTGGTGTAACTATTTCTTTGCATCAGTCTGTCTCATATGAGTGATTGCTGCTGCCCAATTTAAAAGGACCTTTCACCCATAGACAAGTTCATGTTACAGAGACTTAAAGTCTTCCTATAAGTTGTGCAAGCTATTTTTCTGTAAATAAATTGTTTTTGAGAAATTGACCTTTAATTTTGGTGGCATTTAATACCTCCCAATTGTCCCTCTTTAGGAAGAACAGTCCATATTTGAAACCCAAATCCCCCTGTCCCTCTTTCCCACCCTGGTGTCCCTGTGTTTAGGAGATCAGACTGTGTGGTGTGTATAGAAGTGTATCACCCTGGTGTCCCTGTGTTTAGGAGATCAGACTGTGTGTATAGAAGTGTATCACCCTGGTGTCCCTGTGTTTAGGAGATCAGACTGTGTGATGTGTATAGAAGTGTATCACCCTGGTGTCCCTGTGTTTAGGAGATCAGACTGTGTGGTGTATATATAAGTGTATCACCCTGGTGTCCCTGTGTTTAGGAGATCAGACTGTGTGATGTGTATAGAAGTGTATCACCCTGGTGTCCCTGTGTTTAGGAGATCAGACTGTGTGGTGTGTGTATATAAGTGTATCACCCTGGTGTCCCTGTGTGTAGGAGATCAGACTGTGTGGTGTGTATAGAAGTGTATCACCCTGGTGTCCCTGTGTGTAGGAGATCAGACTGTGTGGTGTGTATAGAAGTGTATCACCCTGGTGTCCCTGTGTGTAGGAGATCAGACTGTGTGGTGTGTATAGAAGTGTATCACCCTGGTGTCCCTGTGTTTAGGAGATCAGACTGTGTGGTGCGTATATAAGTGTATCACCCTGGTGTCCCTGTGTTTAGGAGATCAGACTGTGCGGTGTGTATAGAAGTGTATCACCCTGTTGTCCCTGTGTTTAGGAGATCAGACTGTGTGGTGTGTATATATGTGTATCACCCTGGTGTCTCTGTGTTTAGGAGATCAGACTGTGTGGTGCGTATATAAGTGTATCACCCTGGTGTCCCTGTGTTTAGGAGATCAGACTGTGTGGTGTGTATAGAAGTGTATCACCCTGGTGTCCCTGTGTTTAGGAGATCAGACTGTGTGGTGTGTATAGAAGTGTATCACCCTGGTGTCCCTGTGTGTAGGAGATCAGACTGTGTGTTGTGTACATAAGTGTATGCAATCATTCCTCAGCAATAAAACTCATATTAATGTTTGTTTAATCGTCAGTATATGTATTTATAAATTTGTCTGTGTAAATAAAATACTTTGTTTTTGCTCTGTCATAATAGGGATAATTTAAATATTTATAAGATGTCCCAATGATTTAAATGGTGGCTTTAACCCTTTCAATGCCAGAGAGGTCCCAGCGCATTGCTATTGTGAGGGCACTTGGGAGTATCAGGGATAAGTTCCCAAAATATGTCTTTAATAATAAAGTTATTTTTTCCCATATGAAGCACGGCACTTCCTATGGGAAATTATGGCACTGAAAGGGTTAACTTCCTGAATTCTAGAGATGTTTCCAACGCATGGCATTAGACATCTGTCTTCCATTAACCTTTTAAATGTCAGTTATCCAACACATTGCAACGCAAAGTGTTGGATATCTCTCTGGAGCTCAAAGGAATAAAGAGGTTAAAAGCCCTATTTAAATCATTCAGAATGTTTAGTCCTCCCCTATGATTCAGTTGGTTTCCTCCATGTCTCTTTTGTGGATGAGGCCCTAAGAGTCCTGTGTGTTCCCGCGCTTGTCTCTCACGGTGTCCTGATTGTCACACACAGTTACGCTCTACTCCACGCCTCCAGAAAGTCCTTCAGTAACGTCAAGGTCAGCATATCCAATCAGTGGACCCCGTCCGACCTTAATACCTCCGAGTATGACCTGGAACCAGGAGAGGTACGTGTGCGCCACGAGATTCCATACAGTAGCGCAGTTCTGGTCTAACCAACCGAATGTCTCAGTCATTTACATGGGTTTATTAACCCTTTGAATTGTAGAGAGATCTCCAGAGAGACCTTTCTATCATTAAAGGGGTTAGAAACTCCATTTAAATCAGTGGAAATTTGGGGAATTTTTATTTGTTCTCTGTGGTGTAATTTGTTTGCTCCAGAATAACTACAGATTACCTAAATAGTCCTGTTAAAGGGACAGTAACAATAAATATGTGAAAAAAATATATGGTTTTAGTGTTTTTTTCTTTCTGAGTTAAACAAGGGTACTCTTATTGCTTATAGGGGTTTTATCCAAAGGTTATTGCAGATCAAAATTTAATTATTTAGGTGCCGTACCTCAATGGCCTGAAATTGTACAGTGGCGCTGTTGCTAAATCATCATATAGACAGCTCTTGTCAATTGGCCATAAACATCCATAGGATGGTGTAGCAACAGCACCACTGTACAATTTCAGGCCATGGAAGTACTGCACCTATAAAATAGAAGTTTGAGCTGCAATGCATTTTGAAAAAGACACTTCTCTGTGGTGGAAGTACCCTTGTTTACTGGGGTGTATACACCCTACAAAATAAATTTTACTGTCTATTAAGTGTTACTATCCCTTTAAAGAGAGAGTAATGGTGCAGCATAAAGTTAATTTTGATTAATAACTATACTTTTTAATAATGTAAAATGCTGTTGTAAATGTCCATATTGTTGTAGTCTCCTTGTAAATTTTATTTTAAAGTTTTCCCTCTCCCGACCCTTTTCACTACGTTACTCGGTCTCCTCCGGTCTGAAAGCCGGTCCGGACGGACAATAAGGAAAGCTCTGATCTCCTTCCTCAACAGGGACAGATATTTCCTTATACAGACACAATATTGTCCTTCATTGTGATCTGTCCGGTCACTCAGCCGGCTTTCAGATCTTAGGGAACAAGAGTAACGTAGTGAAAAGGGACTGGGGGATGACTTTAAAATAAAATTACAAGAAGACTACAACAATATGGACATTTACAATGGTACCGTGCATTAATAAAAAGTACAATGATTAACCCTTTGAGTGCAAGAGGGGTACGCAATGCATTGCTTCGCAATGCTTTGCGTACCCCTCTGGCACTCAAATGGGTTAATAGATTTCTTCTGGATGTTCACTTATTAAATATCGCATTCGAAATAACGTGTGGCCATACGCCGCATTAAAGTGGAACTATCACCCTATATTAAGTGGCCCCCCCCCATTAATTAGGCATATGGAAATTAGGTTCTGAACAGCTCTATTATTGGGCATAAATAACAAATTCTGAATGAATCCTCCTTTTTTTGAGACTGACGGCGAAGCTTCTTGCTTTAGAGCCATCTGCGCAGTCAACCCCATTCCTGTACCTTAAGGTACAATGCAACGCCTCCTAGAGGAGACTGGGATGGACAGCGCAGGCACTCGTTCGTCTCTAAGGCAAGATGTCTGAGTGTATGCCTGGCCTCCAGCCTCAGAAGAAGGAGGAGTACTTCAGAACTCGGTACTTCTGCCCAGTAATAGCGTTGTTAAGAACCTAATTGCCATATGCCTAATTATCGGGGGGGGGAGGACTTAAAATAGGGTGATAGTTCCGCTTTAAACATGTTACCTTGTTGAAAAGGGCGACATGAGAATCTCGCCCTGCATAAGAGAGTGAGATTCTCATGATGCCTCCTTAAATGGCGCTTCAACCGCCAGGCAGTATCCAAACTATTGCCCACATTGTGCCTCCACGTGTCTCAGTAAGGAGGGCTGTGTAACTAGAACATCTTTTGGAGACGTGCGTGTACAGATGGTGCCCTGCTCTTCGTACAGACTTTCCCTCACAAGCTTCATTTTCTGTGCTAAGAAGATCCCATGCAAGTCAATGAAATCTGCTCATCAGTTTGAGATTGCTTATCTCAGAAAAAGTGAAGTTAAAGATGAGTTTCCCTCCCGGCTATAAATGGTTAACCCTTATGAGTGCCAGAGGAGTATGCAAAGCATTGCCCCGTTGGCACTTAAAGGGTTAAGTCTCTTAGTAATAGTTTAAATTCATAAGTGTATTTAGTATGTATTTTTGTTATGTACATTTTAATAAGTAGTAGCCCAGTTTTATATCAAATTAACACTGAGGCACAATGCTGGCAATAAATTGGATGCTGCCTGCCGGATGAAGCTCTGTTTAAAAAGGCGACATGAGAATCTTGCGCTGTTATGCAGGGCGAGATTCTCATGTCGTCCCTTCAAAGCGACAACATGTTTAATGTGGCTCTTGGCCGCATGCTATTTCAAATGCAATGTTTTAACCCTTTGAGTGCCAGAGGGGTACGGAACGCATTGCAAAGCAATGCGTTCCGTACCCCTCTGGCACTCAAAGGGTTAAAAGGATACCCTCCTGGATGGTGGTCACCTGATCCGTCCTGAAGACTCGCCATCTCCTCTGTTCCAGATCACCTGAGGAAGGCAGGAGAGAGGTGCGTGATCTACTTGGGTGACAGAACTGGAGCAGGGATTTGTGATGTTATGTCACCTGTCTGACAGAGGCCATAGTGCGTTTTCAACTCTCCAGTTATCAGCCTTCGTGGTCTGTGACCACTGAGCTTTTATAATCTTGTCTTTGCACCAGTCCCATTCCAATTAACTTATGGGGGGATAAAAAAATCCCCAAATTTTCATTAATTTGAATGGGGCTTTTAAACATTTGCATTCATGAGGTCTCCAACACATTGCAAAACAATGTGTTGGAGACCTGTTTAGCATTTAACCCTTTGAGTGCCAGAGGGGTACGGAATGCATTGCAAAGCAATGCATTCTGTACCCCTCTGGCACTCAAAGGGTTAAGAGCTTAAAATCCCCCTCAAATCGGTGGATGTTTTTATTTGTTCCATATAGTGCTGTTGGTACGACCTTATAAGTAGTAATGTGTGTTTTCTCACCACGTGCTTTTCTTCCACAGACCTGGAATGGGAACCATCTCTTCCCTAATAATGCTTCTGCCGCCATCTTCCTCGGGCTGCTGGACACCATATTCCTCTTCTCCTATGCAGTGGTGAGTTGATTGGTCGCTGAGTGGCCTGGGAGAATGACTACTGGTCAGCTCAGATTTCTCCAACATTGCATGAACTTGTGGCTTGGAGAATGGTTTCCCACCCTGATGTCCCTGTGTTTAGGAGATCAGACTGTGTGGTGTGTATAGAAGTGTATCACCCTGGTGTCCCTGCGTTTAGTAGATCAGACTGTGTGGTGTGTATAGAAGTGTATCACACTGGTGTCCCTGTGTTTAAGAGATCAGACTGTGTGGTGTGTATAGAAGTGTATCACCCTGGTGTCCCTGTGATTAGGAGATCAGACTGTGTGGTGTGTATAGAAGTGTATCACCCTGGTGTCCCTGTGTTTAGGAGATCAGACTGTGTGGTGTGTATATAAGTGTATCACCCTGGTGTCCCTGTGTTTAGGAGATCAGACTGTGTGGTGTGTATAGAAGTGTATCACCCTGGTGTCCCTGTGTTTAGGAGATCAGACTGTGTGGTGTGTATAGAAGTGTATCACCCTGGTGTCCCTGCGTTTAGTAGATCAGACTGTGTGGTGTGTATAGAAGTGTATCATCCTGGTGTCCCTGTGTTTAGGAGATCAGACTGTGTGGTGTGTATAAGTGTATCACCCTGGTGTCCCTGTGTTTAGGAGATCAGACTGTGTGGTGTGTATGTAAGTGTATCACCCTGGTGTCCCTGTGTTTAGGAGATCAGACTGTGTGGTGTGTATAGAAGTGGATCACCCTGGTGTCCCTGTGTTTAGGAGATCAGACTGTGTGGGGTGTATATAAGTGTATCATCCTGGTGTCCCTGTGTTTAGGAGATCAGACTGTGTGGTGTGTATAGAAGTGTATCACCCTGGTGTCCCTGTGTTTAGGAGATCAGACTGTGTGGTGTGTATAGAAGTGTATCACCCTGGTGTCCCTGTGTTTAGGAGATCAGACTGTGTGGTGTGTATATAAGTGTATTACCCTGGTGTCGCTGTGTTTAGGAGATCAGACTGTGTGGTGTGTATAGAAGTGTATCACCCTGGTGTCCCTGTGTTTAGGAGATCAGACTGTGTGGTGCGTATATAAGTGTATCACCCTGGTATCCCTGTGTTTAGGAGATCAGACTGTGTGGTGCGTATATAAGTTTATCACCCTGATGTCCCTGTGTTTAGGAGATCAGACTGTGTGGTGTATATATAAGTGTATCACTCTGGTGTCCCTGTGTTTAGGAGATCAGACTGTGTGGTGTGTATATAAGTGTATCACCCTGGTGTCCCTGTGTTTAGGAGATCAGACTGTGTGGTGTGTATATAAGTGTATCATCCTGGTGTCCCTGTGTTTAGGAGATCAGACTGTGTGGTGTGTATATAAGTGTATCACCCTGGTGTCCCTGTGTTTAGGAGATCAGACTGTGTGGTGTGTATATAAGTGTATCACCCTGGTGTCCCTCTGTTTAGGAAATCAGACTGTGTGGTGTGTATATAAGTGTATTACCCTGGTGTCCCTGTGTTTAGGAGATCAGACTGTGTGGTGCGTATATAAGTGTATCACCCTGGTGTCCCTGTGTTTAGGAGATCAGACTGTGTGGTGTGTATAGAAGTGTATCACCCTGGTGTCCCTGTGTTTAGTAGATCAGACTCTGTGGTGTGTATATAAGTGTATCACCCTGGTGTCCTGTGTTTAGGAGATCAGACTGTGTGGTGCGTATATAAGTGTATCACCCTGGTATCCCTGTGTTTAGGAGATCAGACTGTGTGGTGCGTATATAAGTTTATCACCCTGATGTCCCTGTGTTTAGGAGATCAGACTGTGTGGTGTGTATAGAAGTGTATCACTCTGGTGTCCCTGTGTTTAGGAGATCAGACTGTATGGTATATATATAAGTGTATCACTCTGGTGTCCCTGTGTTTAGGAGATCAGACTGTGTTGTGTGTATAGAAGTGTATCACATTGCTCCACAGCAATAACACTCACATGTTTGTTTAATTCATATGTGTTTATAAATTAGTCTGTGTAAATAAAATACTTTGGTCTTGTTCTAATCATTTATCCAGTTACACAAAGAGGTATCAAACTGTAATGCATCTTTTTTTTCTTATTTTAAGTCTCCCGCCCCTTCAGTCCTGATCCCGGTACCTCTAAAGTGCCTCATTTTTGACGGTCCTGGCGTGTCTCTAGTTGTTGAGGGGTTAATCATATTAAGATTTTCTTTTTCCTGAAAGTATTTTCCCCTTCACGTTGCAGTACTTGCATAAACACTAGACAAACTTTCACAAGAAATGTTCAAACATCTACCAAAATGAAAAATATGTTTTATTAGATCCACTGTGTCAGGGCAAATGATGTGAATGTTAAACACACGAGATAAAGTTTTTTTGCTTCTTTATCTGTTACCAAAACGGAATATGTAAAAAAAAAAAAAAAGGGGGGGGTGCACTCACTCAAAAAGCGATTTGCCTTGTTCTAGAGATTAATTGTATAAAAAGTAACAGACTCACGGAGCTTAACGAAGTGGCAAACTTGAAAATGTATTTACAACATTCAAGCGTTCTATCATTTAGGTTTAGATGTTGACGGTTTAAACAAAAATATACATCGACATAACACTGCATTTTTTTTTTTTAATATATTTTCACTTTTGTCACAATTCACACATTCACACACATTTACACTTATACACATTTTTACACACACATACACACATTCGCATATGCACACAAACTAAAATATTTTCTTCTGTTTACAGGGCCTTTTTATTAGCGGAATTATTGGCGACCGGCTGAACATGCGCTACGTTCTGACTTTTGGCATGTGCTCTTCTGCACTTACCGTGAGTATAAACCACTACAGGTCACTTCATATGTAAATATCAGCTCATTG
The DNA here is from genome assembly GCA_037306005.1 of Rhinophrynus dorsalis. Classification (NCBI taxonomy): domain Eukaryota; kingdom Metazoa; phylum Chordata; class Amphibia; order Anura; family Rhinophrynidae; genus Rhinophrynus; species Rhinophrynus dorsalis. Next base: position 18,333,010 of record CM074721.1, read on the forward strand.
TACTTCCGCCTCGTCCTCTTGTGTGTTTAACAGTCCCGATAAGTCCAATCTGTACCACATATCCTGTTTCTTCTGAGCTGGCCTAAGGTGTTAACTACTTCATTGCCAGGTGTACTGTAAAGCCTTGTATACTAAATATATGTTTACATGGGCCAAGGTCCGGTAAGGTAAAGAGGCCGGTCATTCTCTGTGTACTGGCGCTGCCTCACTGGTGGCGAAGCGATGCAGTCATGTGCAGTAGAGACTGCCCGAACGCACAGAATGCTCCCAGCACAGAACTCCCAGCATTCTGTACATTGGGCAGTCTCTACTGCGCATGACTGCATCGGACAAACATTCTGGCCTTTTATATCATAGGATAGTCTTTTAAAGGGATAGTACTAGTGGAATAAAAATGCAACCCTGATTGATCCTCATATAACGAGGGCCATGTAGCGCTGTATTTCAATAGTTTGTGTTTTGTAGTTCAAGAGTAATTCATTTCTAAAGTATCCCCCTCCTGCCCCTTTAAAGGAATAGTCAGTGGTGTCCGTAGACATTTTTCCAGTGGGGGGCAAAGCCATAATATGACCCCCAGGCCAGCCCATTTATTTATATGGAGGGGGTAATTGTAGGGGGGGCAAGTACCCCCTTGCCCCCCCCCCCTCCGGACGCCCATGGGAATAGTAATACTTAATATGCAAAAATAAAAATGTTGTAGTGTTTATCTCTCTGACAAAAATAAGGGTACTCCCCCTGCTGAAAGATGTTTTGTTCAAAAGTTATTACAAATCAAACTTGAATCTTTTAGGTTCAGTATCAAAGTGGCCTGAAATTGTACAGTGGCGCTGTTGCTACACCAGTCTATGAACAGCTCTGGTCAGTTGACCATAAATCTGCATAGGATGATGTAGCAACAGTGCTACTGTAATAGTGCTCTTAAAAAATTCCAAGTCTGAGCTGTAATAACTTTTGAATACAACACGTTTCAGCAGTGTGGGAGCAATTGTTTTACTTGGGGAGATAAACCCTACCACATATTTTTATTTACATTTTAAAGTATAGTAATACTTAAAAATTACTATCCCCCATCTTGTAGCCAGTAAAAAACTGAGTAAGATGACACCAGCGGCACCTCTCAAACCTTTATGGTTTGAAAGATATCCACTTTCAAAGTTCCCCCTCCCCTGATGTCAGCGTTCTAGCTGACTGCAGGGGAATCCAGTCCCGGGTCCGGCGGAGGCTCTGCAGCAGTGCGGAGATCGTGTTAATAAAAACAGAATTAACCATTACTATCCCTTTAAGTTAAGGATCTAAGTTGACGTAATATTGTAGACATTAAAAAAAAAAATATCCTCAATGTAAGTTTATCTCTCAAACCTTTTTGGTCTGAGAGAGATAACTTGCTAAAGTGACCTTTTCCTGGCTATTTTACTCATGTCTGCCATCTAGCTGACAGCTGCAGATTCCAGTTATCTGACCAGACAGAGGCTCTTCAGCAGAGCTGAAATCACACTATTTTGAAATAAATATTTAATTGGAAAGGTCTACAAAGTGTGCTTGCAAGCCAGGCACACTTTGTAGACCGTTCCAAATTGAGTATTTATCTTTAGATATCGTTATATCGGCGCTGCTGAAGAGCCACATCTGGTCAAGCGACCAGAATCTGCTTCTGACAGCTTTACAGCTCGTCAAGCAGAAAGAGGAGGGACCAGAGAACTTTATTTTCCTATATCTCTCATAACGGTCTGAGAGATATGTATAAGTGCAAGTACTCTCTTTTAATTGTATCTACCATATAGTTAATACTTTTTTCTGACATTACTATCCCTTTATTAAGTCTTCTACGTGTGCTTGCAAACCAAACACACGTAGAAGACCTTTTTTAGTGAAGGATTTCTTTTTTATTAACGCAATCTCTGCTCTGCTGAAGAGCCTCCGCCGGACCCGGGACTGGATTCCCCTGCTGTCAGCTAGAACGCTGACGTCAGGGGAGAGGGAACTTTGAAAGCGGATATCTCTCAAACCATAAAGGCAGACATTTTTAGCTGTGTTGAGCCCAAATCTATCACTCTCTGTGCAGTTAGACATACTCTCAATACATGGGTTTTGTCTAGATTCATTCATCGCACATTGTGTTATACTATTGTCCCAGCATATCAACTCATTTACATAAAATGACAGAATGTCATCAACCAATAAAGTTTAATTTCTCAAAATAATCTGTATATTACAGACAACTTGGTAGTACACCATGTAAGCACTTTGTACTTCTCTTTCAAATTAAAGAAACATTTTAGGGTGACTGTTCCAAATCCCTCTGTTCCTTAGCCCCTTTACTGCGGACGGCAATTAAGGACCACAGAGTTTTTTTGTTTTTTTTCAGAAATCAATTAAAGGGATAGTAATGTCAGCTTATAATTTTATGCTAAATTGTAGATTAAAAAAAAATTATCTGGAGCAAGTCCTGTCTCTCAAACCTTTATGGTTTGAGAGATATAAAGTTTAAAAGTCCCCCCCCCTTCCCCTTTCCCTGGTGTCAGCTGTAAAGCTGACAGAAGGAGATTTGTGTTGGCCGACTCGAGGCGGCTCTTCAGCAGAGCCAAAATACAGCAATCTAAGAAGAAATTCTTCATTGGAACTGTCTACAAAGTGAGCTTGCAAACCAGGCACAATTTGTAGACCGTTCCAATGAAGTATTTCTTTTTAGATTGCTGTATTTCGGCTCTGCTGAAGAGCCGCCAGCTGGTCTCGGGACCAGGATCTCCTTCTGTCTGACGTCTGTGCAAGGGGAAGGAGGGGGAACTTTAAAACGTTATATCTCTCAAACCATAAAGGCCTTAGAGACGGTACTTGCTCCAGATATTTTTTTTTTTTTTTTTCTTTAAATCTACAATATAGCATAAAATTATAAGCGGACATTACTAACCCTTTAGGGTCCCCTGAATTTCATGACGTGCCAGGACCGTCACGGGTCCTTAACACTCGTTTTGCTCGTGACGGTCATGGCACGTCTTTGGGTCCTTAAGGGGTTAAAGATTACCATGTGCAGTAAGCAGGAGTCTTCCGCCCATGCTAGCGACTATCATGTCTGCCTTCACGGACGTGACTTCCTTTACTGATTGTAAATATTATCTCTTGAACAAAGGAATAATCGTCAAATTAATAGGAGACATGATTCATTTTCTGGCCATAGACAGAAAAAAAAAAGGTGAGAGGGTTTTTTAATTCTCTTTTCTCTGTCGTCCAATACAGGTTACTGGTAACTTTGGGTAGGCGCTCCTCCCCTTTAAGTAGGCAGGAACAATTCTGAGACGTGAGTGCAGGGGTGGAGCCTACCCTCTAACCTTAGCTGCAGCTTCCTGTTAGCTTCAGTAAGTTTTGTTCCTCATTGCAAGCAACAAGGCAAGAGAACAGTTCTGTTTAGTTTTAGAATTTTATTATTTTCTGCTAGATATGGAATACTACCACCATTAGGCGGATTACCATCACTGACAATTCCCATCACCCAAATGTGGATAGCTCAGTTTACCAGGTGCTTCTTTGTGAACCTAAGCACTGGGGGGGGGAATCTTGGCTGCAAGTTCTTTCCCCAGGAGTTGCCCACTGAGGCTTCTTCTTGATGATATGGTAATCTGAAGAAAGAAGTTCTGCAAAAAAGGTGAGCAACCCTTTGAGTGCTGAGGTCCACATGTCCCACAGTGCCCCTCCGCACAGGAGTATTTATCATTTGAGTTTCTGTTACATACTCTAGCACTCATTGGGTCTGTCTGGGTGTTTGGAGCAGGTTTCTGAGGTACTTTAAACCTTCACTGCTGGTTTGGCATGTTGTGGGGGGTTGAGAGCACTTTCCCTACTGCTCATATCTGTCCAGTGTTTAAGTCCCCTTCTCCTCAGTGGGATCTTAACCTGGTTCTTGGAGTGCTCCAGCATCCTCCCTTTGAGTCCTTGGCTACCATTCCTCTACGTATTCTGGCGTGGAAGATGTCCTTTCTCCTGGCGATTGTTTCTGTTTGCGGAGTTGTCAAGCTGCATGCCCTGTCTTGTAGACCGCCCTTTTTGCTCTTTCTCAAGGACAAGGCGGTGCTTCACACCTCACAAGAGTTTCTCCTGAAGGTTGTGTCTGAGTTCCACATCAGTCAGGAGATTGTGGTTCCTTCCTTCTGTCCTAACCCTACTTCTGACAAAAAGAGGGATCTTCATCTGTTGGATGTTGTGTGTTGTCTCAAGTTCTGTGTGCATCACACTGAGTCCTTAAGGCAGTCTGACACTCTGTCATTCCTGAGGGTCCTAGGGCAGGAATCCTGCTTCCAAGGTTACCATCGCTTCTTGGATCAAGTCCACGATTCGTAAGGCTTACAAACTTCGGAAGAAGCCTGTTCCCTTCAGGGTTACGGCTCATTATGCGAGGTCTATTGGGGCTTCTTAGGCCTACAAAAACCAGGCCTCAGTTGTGCAAGGCGGCCACTTGGTCATCTGTGCACACCTTTTCTAAACACTATTGTGTGGATGCGCTGGCATTGGCTGATGGCAGTTTTGGGAGGAAGATCCTGGAGGCAGCTTTGCCTGTCTAGGATCTCTTAGTCTCTCAGTACTCTTTCACTTTTGAGTCCTGTTGGCTCTAGTTCTGTGTGCTGTGTAGCAGTTCATGGGGTTTGTTCTACCCCTGTTCGGTGTCTGTTGACATTTTGTGGTTAGTGTTGAGCTATTCATGATCTGTAGGTTCATTGGTGCTCTGATGACTATGGGGGCCTTGCACCTGGTCCTTGCCTTTCTTTCCGCCCTGGGGAACTTAATGGTTGAACATCCCAAAGTTACCAGTAACCTGTATTGGACGCCATAGAAAAGAGGATTTTAGTCTTACCTGTTAAAGGGGAACTACCACCCCGTAAAAACTTAACCTGGATTGATTCTTCATCTGGCGACTAGCTGCTTAGTAGCGCTAGTCGCCAGAAATATTACCCGGTTCTGAAGATTTCGGCCTTTTTCTGATGGTCACTGGAACAGGAAGCACAGACGTCACTGTGACGAGACGTCTGTTTTTGCGGGGTGGTAGTTCCCCTTTAAATCCTTTTCTCTTAGTCCATACAGGTTACTGGTCTCCCACCCTGTCAAGGGACCATGCTTGGTGCTCCTGCGACATAACGTGGGGGACCACTTTTGGGTTCATGCTTACAGGAGTCTTCTGTTTCCTCGCGGACTACTTGTTGTAGTTTGTTCCAAAACTTACTGAAGCTAACAGGAAGCTGCAGCTAAGGTTAGAGGGTAGGCTTCACCGCTGCACTCACTTCTCAGAATTGTTCCTGCCTACTTAAAGGGGCGGAGCACCTACCTAAAGTTACCAGTAACCTGTATGAACTAAGATAAAAGGATTTAACAGGTAAGACTAAAATCCTATTTTATTATTTACATAATTTTGCACCTGCTTTTTCCATTACAGAGTGTTTCTTTTTCTCCTCTTGTCCTGTAGATGTTTGTGTTCGGAACGGTGACCGAGTGGCTGCATTTCTATAACAAGTTCTTCTACTGCGCTGTGTGGATCGTGAACGGGCTACTGCAGTCCACAGGCTGGCCCTGCGTTGTGGCCGTCATGGGAAACTGGTTTGGGAAGTCAGGGTAGGTCAGGTATTGCCTATGAGTTTCTTAGACTGGACCTGTCAAGCTGTGGCTCTCCTGCAGTTGTGAGACTTAACACCTGGGGGGGGTGCACTACGGTGTGATAAGGTGCGAGGAGATAAAGTCTCTAATTCCTGTGATATTCTATGGCGCTTGTGCTCTGTAAAGTTGGAGAAATCTTAAAGGGATAGTAATGGTTCACAAAAACAGCAGCTCCAATTAATCTCCATAATATTTGGGCCATGGAGAGTGTTATTTCATTACTGTCAGAGTTGTAGTTCAAGAGTAATTGAAGGATAAAGATTCCCCTCCCGCCCCTTTTACCTAGTGTAAGCCATCTCCCCTCAGATGTGGAATCCAGTCCATAGACAAGACAGATAACAGCAGGGGACAATCTTCTTCCTATGAGAACAATGAAAGCCCTGCCCCTTTTACCTTGTGTAAGCCATCTCTTCTCAGATGTGGAATGCAGTCCATAGACCAGACAGATAACAGCAGGGGACAATCTTCTTCCTATGAGAACAATGAAAGCCCTGCCCCCTTGACAAGCTTTTCAGGTTTTTCCCTTATCTTAATTGAAGATTGTCCCTCTTTGCAGTCTACCTGGGCACCTCCCTTCTGATCTGGCTGAGCAGTGTTATATCAGTAAAAGGGGCGGGAGGGGGATACTTTGTCATTGAATTACTCTTGTACTACAACTCTGACAGAATTGAAATAACACTCTCCAAAGTCCAAATACTATGATGATTAATTAGAGCTGCTTTTATTATGAAACATTACTATCTCTTTAATGCATTGACTCCATTGAATAACATAGGAAATGGACAAGTGATACCACTGGAGATGTCCTCTCCACTTTATCACCTATTTTTCACCTTCGTGCATCTTCCCCCATTATCCTCAAGAAGCTGCTGTTCATCTGAGGATGATGGGATTTATAGTCCAACAACCGCATGTCACAGCTTTCCCTCCCCTGACCTAAATATTTAGGGTCAGAGTCAGGAATTTACAGAGGAGCAATTCTGGAGGAAAGCAAAACTACACCAGAATAGACATAGAACTCCTATTGATTTAAATGGGGGGTTAACTCCTTGAATGCTGACAAGGTTGCAAAACCATGCGTTTGAGACGTCTAGAATATTCCAGGGGTTAAAAGTCGCATTCACATCAATCAGAATTGCTAATTTTTTTCTTTCTGGATGTGACCGTTAGTCCTGAAAATGATTCTAATTTCACACGGGCGACTTTTGTAGCAGTAAAATCCTACAGGGGGGGAAAAAAGGAGAAATTTGGGCTGCTTTTTTATATCTTTTTACTGCAGCTTATATGAGAGTTGTAAAAAAGTATATGTATACAGGTTTAACCCTTTGAGTGTCAGAGGGGTACGGAGCACTCAGTGCTGCATGGATAGTGTTACATTGTATCACTGTCCTGCTTCGACGGTCAACTGGCTGAATAGCTGTCAGGAAACAGATCGAGGACCTCGATGTATGGGACATTAATATAGGGATTAGTAATAATTATTACTATCCCTTTAAAGTCATATTAAAAATAAATGTATTGCCCCCAGTGTCATCTCTCAAACCTTTATAGTTTGAGAGATAATCGCTCCTAAACTTGCCCTCTCCCTCCCCCTTCCCTGAAGTCAGTGTTGTAGCTGACTGAAGGGAAATCCGGTCTTACATGATCAGGCGGCTCTGCAGCAGATCACGTTAATAAAAAAAAATATTTCAATAAAACGGTCTTCTACGTGTGCTTGCAAGCCAAGCACAAACCAAGCATACGTAGAAGACTGTTTCAGTGAAAGTTTTCTTTTTTATTAATGTGATCACGGCTGTGCTGGAGAGCCGCCTGAAAGTCATATGACAGGCTTCCCTGGAGTTGGCTAGCACTCTGACTTCGGAGAAGGGGGAGGGAGAGGGCAACTATAAAGGTTTGAGAGATAACACTGGGGGCAATACATTTATTTTTAATAGCACTTTAATATAGGGATTAGTTATAATTAAGTATTACTATCCCTTTAAAGTGTAAGAAAAATAGTTGAAGATATAAAAATAATAATACAAAGTATGGGTAATTTGACTTTACATATTATTCGCTTTCATACAATTCAAAATAAAGGGTTTTTTGCTCACTTAGGAATTAATTGGAAATGGCATCAGTAGGCTTTTTTTTGCCTTCCTCTGGTTCAACAGGGGTTATATGACATGGGCCGAACTTGATGGACGCATGTCTTTTTTCAGCCTCATCAACTATATTCCTATGTAAAAGTACAAATAAGCGAAGACTATAAAACAATGATATGTAATATAGACAATTTGAAGCTATACACTTGTAGACTATTTAAAGGGGAACTTTCACCTCTAATACACTTTTCTCATTTGATTAAGCTATTAAAATTGTATTGGGATTGGCTTTTTTTTTTTTTTTTTTTTTTTTTTTTTTTTTTTTTCTTACTTAAATAGTTTTTTAGATATTCAATCTTAAATGTAGACTTGATGCTGGGTACTTCCGCATTCTGCGGCTCAGTGTAACGTGGGCACAGCGGAGCAGGACTTCCCAGTCCTGTAATTCTTCTCTCATCTCCGTCCCAGCGAGTGCGTTCACGCTTCCCTTTGTATTCATGTGCATCACGTCTATTGTAAAAGCATGCTCCATTTGTCATTATACTGAAGATGCAAGCTCAGTATAATGACAAACGGAGCTTGCTGATACAATAGACGTGATGCATATCAATACGAAGGGAAGCGTGAACGCACTCCTTGGAAGAACTGGGAGGGAGGTGGGAGCTGTGCTGCTGTGCCGACGTTACCCTGCGCTGCAGAATGCGGATGTGCCCAACATAAAGTCTACATTTAAAGTGGAATTATCATAAAGTTGCCCTGCTATAATTTAGCAGGTAGTGACTAGCTTTAGAATATATATATATATATTTTATCTTTGAAATGTAGGCCATTCTAAAGAAATCAGTAATTGTAGGAGACTGGAACCCAGGCTACAGCACAGACATCTTGTCTGCACGCCTGCGCTGTCAGTCACGGTCTCCTGTGAGAAGCATTGCAGCGTACCACATGGTAACCGGAAGGACTGATGGCGCAGGCGCGCAGACTGCGCTAAACCAGCCGTCAGTCACCTACAATGATGGATTTCGTTAGAATGGCCTATATTTCAAAGGTAAAATATATATTCTGAAACTAATCACTACCTGCTTATTTATAGCAGGGCAACTTTATAGCAGATTGCGATAGTCTTCTGAATAGCGACTTGTTATCAGCACATTAATACATCTGTCTTGTTTCACAAATGGAATTTTATTTGTAAATTACATCTATTGATGTTTCCATATAAGAACTAGTGTAGGCCAAGGTCTGGGTGATGTTAACCCCTTTGAGTGCCAGTGGGGTATGCAACGCATTGCTTTGCAATGTGTTGCGTACCCTCTGGCACTCAAAGGGTTAATAGGTCAGTCCTGCTCTGTATCCTGCCGCCGACACAGCCATGCGCTGTAGAGACTGCCTGAAACCACAGAATGCTCCCAGCACAGAACTCCCAGCATTCCGTGCTCCCAGCATAGAACTCCCAGCACAGAACTCCCAGCATTCCGTGCTCCCACCATTCTGTGCGTTCGGGCAGTCTCTACTGCACATGACGGCTTCTGACAAACATCCTAGTGAATTATTATATAGGATGATACAGGTGAACGTATCAGGTGTTGGTTTTTTTTTTTTTTTTAGTAAATTTTATTCCAGTCATTTGTGAACATTTAGTGACACGTTGATACATGTTATGACAAACACAGGCGGTCTTCTCATGTGTTTAATAGTGCCATAGAGGTATGCAATGCATTGGATACCTTTCTGACACTCTAAGGGTTAAAACGCTGTCATAAAGTGGCCGATCTGTGCTTGCACGAAGAGACTGTTCTTGGTGGCTGAGAGAGGACATGATGAAACGGGTTCTGATACAGTCGCTTTTCTCTCCCGCAGGCGAGGATTTATTTTCGGACTCTGGAGTGCATGCGCCTCCGTGGGAAATATTCTAGGCGCCTTTCTTGCTTCTTCAGTACTAAAATACGGCTACGAGGTACGTGAGTCATTGAACAATATTAACACATTGAGGATCGGTGGGGGGTGTCCAAAACATTGCAATGAACTCCCCCTCTGGTTCTTCCAAGTGAACCTAAACCCAGATATGAGAGATTTAATTTTTTTTTTTTCTTTCTTTTTTAGAGATTTTTAATACGTTGCATACCCCTCTGGCACTCAAAGGGTTAAGGGGTTAAGAGACATTGGCGTGTTACTTCAGCCTCAGTGATTCTCAGCTCTAGTCCCCAGTACACACCAACAGGTTGGGTTCTTGGATCTCCCTATTTGATCACAGGGAGGGGTATTCAGTGACTCAGCTATTGGGATTGACCTACCTGTGTTTAATCAGGGATATCTTTAACTGCTTAATGACCAGTGACGTGTCCTGGCACATCCATAGCTTTTTTTGATCAAAGCACGCTGCGGTCAAGGCGCAATGTCTAAAACTGACTGCTCCGAGACGGGAGCAGTCGGTTTCAGCATCTCCCACAGCGAACCGGTATGTCTGATCGCTCACACGTTCCGGCTCTCCAATCGCATAAAAAAAATGGCCTTGGTCTTCCAGTCCATACAACCCCTGGACCACCTTTGCTTGAGGGGTTAAAACCTGACCTGTTAGTTTTGCCTCAAGGACTGTAGCTGACAGTTACTGGGTTAAAGATATTCTGGAGCCTTTTGCGTCTTGTACTTTAGGTTTTATCAGTGTCTACATGTGATGAAGTTGCACTTCACACTGGTGGGTTTAGTCTGGTTATTGGAGAACTCACAATTAATCTGCAGTGAAGATATATGTCTGTAGAGAGATGACTCCTCATTGTAATCCAGTACTAACCCAGCTGTGGTGTTTCTCCAAGACAAAGTCCTCAGGACCTAAATTCAAGTCGTGGGGCAAGCCAACTGCACCGTAAGGGAAATATAAAACATCCCATTGATCTAAATGGGTCTTTTAACCCTTTGAATGCAAGAAATGTTTTGCAGTGCATTTAATACATCTCTAGTGTCCAAGGGGGTTGACACTTCCATTTAAAGAGGAATTACCACACCCTGCAATAATTAGGCAGGTGACGAATAGCTTAAAGGGATAGTAATACTTTGTTTTATCTTTATTTTATTTTGTAGGCATTAAAAAAACATGAAGAACGATATAAGTCTTATCTCGCAAACCTTTATGGTTTGAGAGATATTCACAAGCAAAGTTTCCCCTCCCGCCCCTTTTTCCTAGTGTAAGCCATCTCTTCTCAGATGTGGAATGCAGTCCATAGACCAGACAGATAACAGCAGGGGACAATCTTCTTCCTATGAGAACAATGAAATCCCTGTCCCCCTTGACAAGTTTTTCAGGTTTTTCCCTTATCTTAATTGAAGATTGGCCCTCTCTGCAGTCTACCTGGGCACCTCCCTTCTGATCTGGCTGAGCAGTGTTACATCAGTAAAAGGGGCGGGAGGGGGATACTTTATCATTCAATTACTCTTGAACTACAACTCTGACAGAACTGAAATAACACTCTCCAAAGTCCAAATACTATGATGATTAATTAGAGCTGCTTTTATTATGAAACATTACTGTCCCTTTAAAAAGATTTAATTTACCTCTCAAAAGTAGCAGACTGTAAAGAAATCCTTATTCTTCCGAGACCGCAAGCCAAGCACCAGCACAGACATCTTGTCTGTACGCCTGTGCTGTCATTCCTGGTCTCCATTAAAAAGCATTGCAATGGCCTGGAAGAGACTGGCGACGCAGGTGCGCAGACTGCACCAACCTGGTCGTCAGTCTCAGAAGGTTAAGGATTTCTTTACAACGGGGTACTTTTGAGAGGTAAGATAACTATTATTAAGCTAGTTGCCACCTGCAGGACGACTTTATCCAATGTGGTAGTTCCACTTTAAACCAGTCGGAACTTTTATTCCTCTCTTGCAAACAAATACACACACACACACACGCAAATACACACATACATATATACATACACACACTAACTCATAGACACATACATATATACATACACTAACTCATACACACTCGCACACATGCACACAAATACACACATACATATATACATACACACTCTGATAGACACACATATACATACATACATACATATACACTAACTCATACACACAGACACATACATATATACATGCACACCTTAACTTATAGACACATACACATATACATACTAACTCATAGACATACACATGCATATATAAATACTAACTCATAGACATATACATATATACATACATGCACTAACTCATACGCACAGGCACAAATACACACATACACATAAACACACATGCACACGCACACAAACACTGCAATTGTTGGTGAAAATTATGAAATCTCCCTTTCTGTCAATTTAAAAAGAGGGAAGTGAGTCTGTCTTAGAACAAATCCACTTTCATAATACATACAGCATTACTGGCATTATTTCTGACACTCCTTTGTTGCCCCACATTCCTTAAAAATGTGCAGATTTATATATTTTGAACCCTGTCGTGAATTTTTAAGGGCCTACTAAATTCCATCTGGTCTCCACCTCTTCCTCCCCCTTTCTGCCTCTAAACCTCCCACAAGTGACCTCATAGACACACCCACTGAAGGGGATGTGAAAGAGGAATATGAGCTGAGAGGGCTGGGTGGGGTTTGACATCACAAGAGGAGGGGATTTGACCGTAGCAACACAAGATGTTTGCTAAACTGTTGTTGGGAATGTTTTCTCCCCTTAAAGGGATAGTAATACTTCGTTTTAACTTTATTTTATTTTGTAGGCATTAAACATTTAGAATGATATAAGTCTTATCTCTCAAACCTTTACGGTTTGAGAAATATTCACAAGCAATGTTTCCCCTCCCACCCCTTTTACCTAGTGTAAGCCATCTCTTCTCAGATGTGGAATGCAGTCCATAGACCAGACAGATAACAGCAGGGGACAATCTTCTTCCTATGAGAACAATGAAAGCCCTGCCCCCCTTGACAAGTTTTTCAGGTTTTTCCCTTATCTTAATTGAAGATTGTCCCTCTCTGCAGTCTACCTGGGCACCTCCCTTCTGCTCTGGCTGAGCAGTGTTACATCAGTAAAAGGGGAGGGAGGGGGATACTTTGTCATTGAATTACTCTTGAACTACAACTCTGACAGAATTGAAATAACAATCTCCAAAGTCCAAATACTATGATGATTAATTAGAGCTGTTTTTATTATGAAACATTACTATCACTTTAACGGGATAGTAATGTGTCAGCATACACAAAGCTTCAATCGTTCCTTACACTTAGTAATAACACACTTCACCGTTGTCACTGTGCAGTTATTGAGTCTTTAGATTATATAGTTTCCTCCTTCCGCCCCTTTTATCAACATCACTCCTTCACTTCCAATCAGAAAGCCAGTCCAGATGGATCTCGTTGAGGGACAATCTTCTGTCCACATAAGGGAAAACCTGCACTCCTTCATCAAGTGGAGCAGAGTTTTCTTTATACTGACAGACAAAAGATTGTCCATCATTGTGATCTGTCTGGTCCAGCAACCGGATTTCGGATCTGAGGGAAGAAGATCGACATCTGTAAAATGGGGGAACTTTATAATATAACTAGCAAAAAGGGGTACGGCTTTGCCTGTGGGGATTAAGTCCTTTGGGTACTTCAGGGGTATTCATTGCATTGGTGTGTATATGTAGATGTAATAAATATGCCGGTAGGTGTAGTGCATATGTATTCAATGTACATACACACCTACCGGCATATTTATCATGTACATATACAACAATACGAGGAATACCTATCTAAATAAATAAATAAAAATAGTATATGTGTGTGTTTGTGTGTACGTACATACATATATACATGCACATACACAGACCCTAGCAGCTAATGTTGTCGCCCTCCGTTTTATTTGGGTTACATGCCTGTGTTAAGAAAAACATTATAAGTCACTTATTCTTAGCATACATTTCCCCTTTAAGGTGTAACAATACCTATAAGTACCTTATGTTATTTAGCAGAAGTGATTACATGCATACAACAGTCCAATGAGTGTCTGTTTAACCCCTTAACGACAGGTGACATGCCGTCACTCCTGTCCGGTTGTTCACGTCATAGAATTCTGGGATCCCAGAATGCAACCATGAAAAAAAAAAAATTGTCATGGTCCTCTAGAGCTCGCCACCCCTGGACCTGCGGTCCTTAAGGAGTTAATATCAGTTTCCTTTGGAATTCTTCAGTTTTATGTATTTACAGACTTCCGTCTGAAGTGTCACAATCAACCTGTTAAAAAACCATTCATATCATTTGTATTGATATATTTAGTTGAAGGCTTCACTGGCACACAAAGGGTTACATTTATTGTAATATCAGAAAACTTTTCTTTTTTTTCAGTACGCTTTCCTTGTGACCGCGTCGGTGCAATTTGCTGGCGGGATCATTATCTTCTTTGGCCTTGTTACGTCCCCTAAAGAGCTGGGTAAGTGTCCTGTATTTGGATTTGTAATGAATGGAAGACCCCATTGTTGTCTAGGTGGATATAGGGCCATATTTACAAATTTAAAGAGGAACAAATAAATATTACCTACTTTTGTATTGATTTAAATGCTGTTTCTAACTCATTAAATGCTGGAGAGGTCTCCAGAGCACTAAGACTTCTGTAAGATTTGAGGGGTTAAAAGTCACATTAAAGTCAGTGGGAATTTTCATTTGCCCCCTATAGCGTAGTTGGTTTTCTCCAGAATTGTTCCTCTGCACCTGAATATCGCCGTACCTGCTCACTTCTGTTTGAACCCCCAGAGAGGGCTCATGTGCACCCCTCTGGAAGTCAAAGGGTTAGTTTAACCCCTTAAGGTCCATTGATGCACACGTACATCATGTATTTAAGGGCTCCCCGTGCGTCTGCACTCCGTTCGGGGGGGCCCTGAATCAGATCCTAAAAAAAAAAAAAAAAATGCTCCATGGTCCTTAAGTGCGGGCCCTGCGTCCTTAAAGGGGTAGTAACGTCAGAAAAAAAAGTATTAACTATATGGTAGATACAATTAAAAGAGATTACATGCACTTATTCGTATCTCTCAAACCGTTATTATTTGAGAGATATAGGAAAATAAAGTTCTCCGCTCCCTCCCCTTTCTGCTTGACGAGCTGTAACGTTGTCAGAAGCAGATTCTGGTTCCTGGATCAGACTGCGGCTCTTCAGCAGCTCCAACATAGCGATGCCTAAAGACAAATACTTCATCGGAGCGGTCTACAACGTGTGCCTGGTTTGCAAGCACACATTGTAGACCGTTCCAATGAAGTATTTATCTTTAGATATCGTTATTTCTGCTCTACTGAAGAGCCGCCATCTGATCCAGGAACCATAATCTGCTTCTGACAACGTTACAGCTCGTCAAGCAGAAAGGGAGGGACCAGAGAACTTTATTTTCCATAACAGTTTGAGAGATATGAATAAGTGCAAGTACTCTTTTAATTGAATCTACCATATAGTTAATAATTTTTTCTGACATAAATATCCCTTTAACCCCTTAAGGACCGGCGCGTGTATGCATGGCCGGCACTTGTGGACCACGGGGCATTTTTTTATTTATTTATCAATCACTTCCGGTTCAGGGCTTCCGGCCCTGAACTCCATGCCGTGCCAGGACCATCACTGGTCCTTAAGTGCCGGACTGCCGTGATGGTCCTGGCACGGCAATGGTCCTTAAGGGGTTAAAGAGTTTATGTATGTATATGTATAAAGAGAGAGAGAGAGTTGTCTGAATACACACATACACAAACATACAAAAACACACATACATGCACACATACATACAGACACACACAGAGAAAGACAGACATGTGCACACACACACACACACACACACACACACACACACACACACACACACACACACACATACAGGAGGGGTGTGCGTAGATATTATTATACTCTCCTATACTGAAGAAGTGACACCTCTCAATAAGAACTTGCACTTATCTTACTATGATCAGAAGATCCTAATGACCCTTGTGAAGTTTGCTCTCATGCTTTTGTTCAGTAGAGAATCTCTTCATACAGTCCGTGATGTCGTATCCATAGAAACAGACAAGACTGTTGATCACATGACCTCAGTTTCTACTAATTGGCTAAAACTCTAAGGCTGACCGTTGTAGCCTGCAATTGCAATAGTCTTGGGAAGAGACAAAGCACTGATTTATAAACAGGAGTAAAAGCCACAGCAGTGCAGTGCTTGAAACTTAATTTAAAGGGATAGTAACCCCCCCGAAAAACGTGACGCCAAATGCGAGGAATCATGCAAGCATACTTAACTCCCTTATTCCCATCTCTCAAACCATCTCTCAAACCTTTAAGAAAGACCTCCGTTCCCTCCCCTTTCTGCCTGACGAGCTGTAAAGCTGTCAGAGGCAGAATCCAGTCGACTGACTTACGGTGGTTCTGCAGGAGCGCTGTCATCTAGATATCACTGTATAATTACTTAATCGGAATGGTCTACAACATGTGCTTGCAAGCCAGGCACACGTTTTAGACCATTCCGAAGCAGTAATAATACGGAGATATCTAGATGACAGAGCTCCTGCAGAGCCGCTGTCTGGTCCTGGAGGCAGGATCTCATGACGTTCACTATACAGCGGATGCATGAGAAGGGCGAGGGAGCGGAGGTCTTTCTTGTCTTACATCTATCAAACCATAAAGGTTTGCAGCAGAGCTGAAATCTCGTTACCGCAAAAGAATTACTTCACTGGAAAGGTCTACAATGTGGGCCTGGTTTGCAAGCACACTTTGTAGACCTTTCCAATGAAGTAATTAGTTTGCAATAACAAGATTTCGGCTCTGCTGAAGAGCCTCATCGTGTTGGCCAACACGGATCTGACAGATGTGGTTTGTGGCAATCCGATTATTTTTCTTCCCTCTAAAAATGTATTAAAAATTATTTTTAGACGTTACTAACACTTTAAAGGTATTATTGGAGAGTAGGATATTAAATCAGGGATGGACAACCTGAGGCGTCCCCCTGTAGTTGAGGGCCGGGCTTGAGGACTACAGCCATTGGTTGGCCGGGGATTATAGGAACTGTAGTCTTCATCAGCTGAAGGGCCTCTGTATTAAATGGTGAGCAAACTCCTGTCATCTCCTTGCCTGAAAGCATTCCATTTCTCGCTCTCTATAGAGGACGCTTCTTCTGTCCTCCATATAAATCTCTCCATTTCAGGCCTCTCGGAGACCGGCGAGGAGGAGAAGGAAAGTGGAGGCCCAGAGGAGGATGCGAACAGACCCCTCATCAGTGAGGACGAAGCAGTGGAAGACGAAAGAGGTTATTCTATTCAGGCTTCTGACGGGACTGACCCACCCAAAGCTATTGGATTCCTCCAGGCCTGCTGTTTACCAGGCGTTTTACTGGTGAGAACCTCTGTCTGATAGTGAGTGTACAAATCCATCTAAGCAGGTCCACGGGCATTATCCTCCAACACCAGCTGAGACTTGTGTTGTGTACTACAGTACATGATCGCTATATTGCAGTGGTTCTAAACCAGGCTGCCCTGGCGCCCTGTTGTGCCACAAACACCAGTTTATGGTGCCCCATCTTTTCTATTAAATTGGAAGTTTACCTCATTGTCATCCTCATATAGAGATAAGCTTTAATCATTGTGTTTTCTTGTTAAAAAATGCATCCTGTGACGAAATTTATATTATTAAAAATGAGCCGTGGCCTTCTGGACAGACTGCGGGTATGACTCTGCACTGCAGCCTTTCAATTTTCATCTGTTCAGTCCACAAGTGTTGACACGTTCCAACCTCCTCCAATGAAGGAAGATTTCTCCATGTCAGCTGGAGAGGGAACAGTAGAAGACTGACAGACTGCGGTGTACAGCTGTACCCGCAGTCTGGCCTGAAGTAAGACCACGGTTCATTTTTAAAAATGTAAATTTTGCAAGAGCATGCATTTTATAACAAAACAAACAACGATTAAGGCATATCGCTGTATGAGGATGACAGTGAGTTAAACTTGTATAGGGGTGATGGTTCCACTTTAAGACTTGGACAGAAATGTTAGTCGAGCTTCTAATGGATGTTTATGGAAATTAAATGCACAGTCTGGTACTCAAAGGGTTAAGTGCTTGTGAAGTTACCGTTTAAATGCTAGTGGTGCCCTGACATTTTCAGATTGCATGTTATGGGTGCCTTGACCAGTGGCTCAGTGGTTAGCACTGTTGCCTTGCAACGCTGGGGTCCTGGGTTCAAATCCCACCAAGGACAACATCTGCAATGAGTTTGTATGTTCTCACTGTGTTTGCGTGGGTTTCCTCCGGGTACTCTGGTTTCCTCCCACACTCCAAAAAACATACTGATAGGTGAATTTAGATTGTGAGCCCCAATGGGGACAGGGACCAATATGAGTGTAAAGCGCTGCGGAATCTGTGTGCGCTATATAAATAAAGGATTATTATTGACCAAAAATAAGGCTGAGAACCACTGATATAGTCGATATTACCAGAAAATCTCCACCAGCATTAGGACTTTAAAGGGTCAGTAATGCCCGTTTATAACTTTATTTAATATTGTAGAGGTTACAAATATAAAGTATTTGGAGAAAATCCCATCTCTCAAACCCTTATGGTCTGAGAGATACTCACAGCTAAAGTTCCCCCTCTCCTGATGTCAGCTGTACTAGTTGGTTGTGTAGGGTTAATGGGTATCTGTGCAGTTTTTGGAAGAGCTCTTAAGTTGTATACCATCACTTGGAGTCATTCCTCAATCGTATCGGAAGCCGTTTTGTGCCAACCTCTAAAATATGGGGGGCACAAGATGTATGGATCGGGAGATGATTCTGAAGGTAGATGGACATAATATAATGGGCATATATTTGTAGGTATTATATGCCTAATGAGTTGGTAGTATTTTAAATATTTCCTTTGAGATACACTTTGGGTTTACTAAAATGGCACCTGACATATTAAGATGTGACTCGGATAAGTAGTCTGCTATAGAAGAAAAGGGAAAGAAAGAAAGAGAGAAACTATTGAACCATATTAAAGATGGCGAATTAGCCATTTGCTGTGCCCTTTTAGTCTCCATGTGAATGGAATCTGGAGGGGTTCCGGGTTCTAACGGTTAATACTCACTGTTACCTGTGCCCCCCTAGTATCTGAATACTCACTGTTACCTGTGCCCCCCTAGTACTCCCTGAATACTCACTGTTACTTGTGCCCCCTAGTACTCCCTGAATACTCACTGTTACTTGTGCCCCCCAGTACTCTCTGAATACTCACTGTTACTTGTGCCCCCAGTACTCTCTGAATACTCACTGTTACTTGTGCCCCACCAGTACTCTGAATACTCACTGTTACTTGTGCCCCACCAGTACTCTGAATACTCACTGTTACTTGTGCCCCCATAGTATCTGAATACTCACTGTTACTTGTGCCCCCCAGTACTCTCTAAATACTGACTTTTACTCTTGCCCCCCTAATATTTTATGAATACTCACTGTAACTTATGTCCTCCCAGTACTCTCTGAATACTCACTGTTACTTGTGCCCCCTAGTACTCTCTGAATACTCACTGTTACTTGTGCCTCCCTAGTACTCTCTGAATACTCACTGTTACTTGTGTCTCCCTAGTACTCTCTGAATACTCACTGTTACTTGTGCCCCCTAGTACTCTCTGAATACTCACTGTTACTTGTGCCCCCCCTAGTACTCTCTGAATACTCACTGTTACTTGTGTCCCCTAGTACTCTCTGAATACTCACTGTTACTTGTGCCTCCCTAGTACTCTCTGAATACTCACTGTTACTTGTGTCCCCCTAGTACTCTCTGAATACTCACTGTTACTTGTGCCTCCCTAGTACTCTCTGAATACTCACTGTTACTTGTGCCCCCTAGTACTCTCTGAATACTCACTGTTACTTGTGCCCCCTAGTACTCTCTGAATACTCACTGTTACTTGTGCCCCCTAGTACTCTCTGAATACTCACTGTTACTTGTGCCCCCTAGTACTCTCTGAATACTCACTGTTACTTGTGCCTCCCTAGTACTCTCTGAATACTCACTGTTACTTGTGCCCCCTAGTACTCTCTGAATACTCACTGTTACTTGTGCCTCCCTAGTACTCTCTGAATACTCACTGTTACTTGTGCCCCCTAGTACTCTCTGAATACTCACTGTTACTTGTGCCCCCTAGTACTCTCTGAATACTCACTGTTACTTGTGCCTCCCTAGTACTCTCTGAATACTCACTGTTACTTGTGCCTCCTAGTACTCTCTGAATACTCACTGTTACTTGTGCCTCCCTAGTACTCTCTGAATACTCACTGTTACTTGTGCCTCCCTAGTACTCTCTGAATACTCACTGTTACTTGTGTCTCCTCAGTACTCTCTGAATACTCACTGTTACTTGTGCCCCCTAGTACTCTCTGAATACTCACTGTTACTTGTGCCTCCCTAGTACTCTCTGAATACTCACTGTTACTTGTGCCCCCTAGTACTCTGAATACTCACTGTTACTTGTGCCCCCTAGTACTCTCTGAATACTCACTGTTACTTGTGCCTCCCTAGTACTCTCTGAATACTCACTGTTACTTGTGTCCCCCTAGTACTCTCTGAATACTCACTGTTACTTGTGCCTCCCTAGTACTCTTTGAATACTCACTGTTACTCGTATCTCCCCAGTACTCTCTGAATACTCACTGTTACTTGTGTCTCCTCAGTACTCTCTGAATACTCACTGTTACTTGTGCCTCCCTAGTACTCTCTGAATACTCACTGTTACTTGTGTCCCCCTAGTACTCTCTGAATACTCACTGTTACTTGTGCCTCCCTAGTACTCTCTGAATACTCACTGTTACTTGTGTCCCCCTAGTACTCTCTGAATACTCACTGTTACTTGTGCCTCCCTAGTACTCTTTGAATACTCACTGTTACTCGTATCTCCCCAGTACTCTCTGAATACTCACTGTTACTTGTGTCTCCTCAGTACTCTCTGAATACTCACTGTTACTTGTGCCTCCCTAGTACTCTCTGAATACTCACTGTTACTTGTGCCTCCCTAGTACTCTCTGAATACTCACTGTTACTTGTGTCTCCTCAGTACTCTCTGAATACTCACTGTTACTTGTGCCCCCTAGTACTCTCTGAATACTCACTGTTACTCGTGTCTCCCTAGTACTCTCTGAATACTCACTGTTACTTGTGCCCCCTAGTACTCTCTGAATACTCACTGTTACTTGTGCCTCCCTAGTACTCTCTGAATACTCACTGTTACTTGTGCCCCCTAGTACTCTGAATACTCACTGTTACTTGTGCCCCCTAGTACTCTCTGAATACTCACTGTTACTTGTGTCCCCTAGTACTCTCTGAATACTCACTGTTACTTGTGCCTCCCTAGTACTCTCTGAATACTCACTGTTACTTGTGTCCCCCTAGTACTCTCTGAATACTCACTGTTACTTGTGCCTCCCTAGTACTCTTTGAATACTCACTGTTACTTGTGCCTCCCTAGTACTCTCTGAATACTCACTGTTACTTGTGCCCCCTAGTACTCTGAATACTCACTGTTACTTGTGCCCCCTAGTACTCTCTGAATACTCACTGTTACTTGTGCCTCCCTAGTACTCTCTGAATACTCACTGTTACTTGTGTCCCCCTAGTACTCTCTGAATACTCACTGTTACTTGTGCCTCCCTAGTACTCTCTGAATACTCACTGTTACTTGTGCCTCCCTAGTACTCTCTGAATACTCACTGTTACTTGTGCCCCCTAGTACTCTCTGAATACTCACTGTTACTTGTGTCCCCCTAGTACTCTCTGAATACTCACTGTTACTTGTGCCTCCCTAGTACTCTTTGAATACTCACTGTTACTTGTGCCTCCCTAGTACTCTCTGAATACTCACTGTTACTTGTGCCCCCTAGTACTCTGAATACTCACTGTTACTTGTGCCCCCTAGTACTCTCTGAATACTCACTGTTACTTGTGCCTCCCTAGTACTCTCTGAATACTCACTGTTACTTGTGTCCCCCTAGTACTCTCTGAATACTCACTGTTACTTGTGCCTCCCTAGTACTCTCTGAATACTCACTGTTACTTGTGCCTCCCTAGTACTCTCTGAATACTCACTGTTACTTGTGCCCCCTAGTACTCTCTGAATACCCACTGTTACTTGTGCCCCCTAGTACTCTCTGAATACTCACTGTTACTTGTGTCCCCCTAGTACTCTCTGAATACTCACTGTTACTTGTGCCCCCCTAGTACTCTCTGAATACTCACTGTTACTTGTGCCTCCCTAGTACTCTCTGAATACTCACTGTTACTTGTGCCCCCCTAGTACTCTCTGAATACTCACTGTTACTTGTGCCCCCTAGTACTCTCTGAATACTCACTGTTACTTGTGTCTCCCTAGTACTCTCTGAATACTCACTGTTACTTGTGCCTCCCTAGTACTCTCTGAATACTCACTGTTACTTGTGCCTCCCTAGTACTCTCTGAATACTCACTGTTACTTGTGCCCCCTAGTACTCTCTGAATACTCACTGTTACTTGTGCCCCCTAGTACTCTCTGAATACCCACTGTTACTTGTGCCCCCTAGTACTCTCTGAATACTCACTGTTACTTGTGTCCCCCTAGTACTCTCTGAATACTCACTGTTACTTGTGCCTCCCTAGTACTCTCTGAATACTCACTGTTACTTGTGCCTCCCTAGTACTCTCTGAATACTCACTGTTACTTGTGCCCCCCTAGTACTCTCTGAATACTCACTGTTACTTGTGCCCCCTAGTACTCTCTGAATACTCACTGTTACTTGTGCCCCCTAGTACTCTCTGAATACTCACTGTTACTTGTGCCTCCCTAGTACTCTTTGAATACTCACTGTTACTCGTATCTCCCCAGTACTCTCTGAATACTCACTGTTACTCGTGCCCCCCCAGTACTGCCTGAATACTCACTGTTACTCGTGCCCCCCCAGTACTCTCTGAATACTCACTGTTACTTGTGCCCCCCCAGTACTCTCTGAATACTCACTGTTACTCATGTCTCCCCAGTACTCTCTGGCCTATGCCTGCCTGAAGCTGGTGAATTACTCCTTCTTTTTCTGGCTCCCGTATTACCTCAGCATCAACTTTGATTGGAAGGAGGCAGAGGCGGATCAGCTCTCCATATGGTACGACATCGGAGGGATTATAGGTCAGTAACGTGCAATGTATGATAAAACTGACATAATGTGCACCAGTAGTACAACGACTTCCTCACAATCCAGTCAGGTTCACCAATAGTGCAACGACTTCATCACAATCCAATCTTGTTCACCAATAGTGCAAAGACTTCATCACAATCCAGTCACGTGCACCGATAGTGCAACGACTTCATCACAATCCAATCATGTTCACCAGTAGTGCAAGAACTTCATCACAATCCAGTCAGGTTCACCAATAGTGCAACGACTTCATCACAATCCAATCATGTTCACCAATAGTGCAAAGACTTCATCACAATCCAATCATGTTCACCAGTAGTGCAAAGACTTCATCATAATCCAATCATGTTCACCAGTAGTGCAAAGACTTCATCATAATCCAATCATGTTCACCAGTAGTGCAAAGACTTCATCATAATCCAATCATGTTCACCAGTAGTGCAAAGACTTCATCATAATCCAATCATGTTCACCAGTAGTGCAAAGACTTCATCATAATCCAATCATGTTCACCAGTAGTGCAAAGACTTCATCATAATCCAATCATGTTCACCAGTAGTGCAAAGACTTCATCATAATCCAATCATGTGCACCGACAGTGCAAAGGCTTCATTTTAAACGTGAAACGTTGCTTTTTTTATACATAAAGGCCACTGGGTATTTATTAAACCAGAGTAATAAAGAAAGTGTCTGTAAAATTGTCTCAGAGCAACACGAGGATACATATAAACATTTAACAAAATGTTCACTAAGCCCCAATCTGCTGGGTTTTTTTGAAGGTAGTAGGGAACTTTGTTACAGTAAAAGTAAAAAAGAAATTGTTTAAGACCTCCAAAGGATTAGAGGAATATAAGGGTAGTAGTGGGCAAGAACTGTCAGGTGATGCTGATGCTGCTGAGGATGACCTAATGATGACTGATGAGGATGCAGATCTAGAATATATCCCTCCAGCATCCTTCTCTTGTTCAGACGAAGTTGAGAGTGAGGATGGTGACAGGGCTATAAGATTAGCAGAAAGTCAAAGGCTGAATCTTCAACCACTTTTAAGAAGCACTGTGCCTGTCTATAAATTGTTTGAGAAAGCCATTGGAAAGTCTGACCCTGGACAAGCACAGATGTCAAAAAGCACACAGTCACCCTATCTGTCATCATCGGCATCATCGCTTCTTCAAAGTCCAAGTCCCAATCAGACACACACACACACCTGTTTTGAGTACCCAGCAACACAGGTTAACATCCACAGTGTTAGATATGATGAGTACTTCTGGTGCTGCTGCTGTAAGTGCTGCACCTTTGATACCTAGTAGAAGGGGCAGTACAATTACATCAATATCTATCTCCAGTAGTAGTAGTAGCAGAAACCACACATGACAGACAAAGCCAGGACCAATATATTAACAGCAGCACAGATGAGGAGGTGGAGGACAGATGGGACCACTGCTATGACCGATAAGTAATGTGTGTCAATAATCTGAGAAGGATAGAGTATGACAAAGGTAAAAATACATACACAAATCACACCATGCCAGTCCCCCACCACCACCACTACAATATATATCTGCCATGTTGTAGGTTGTACTTTAGTTTTTTGTTTTTATTACTTGATATCATCATGAATGTGTGCCAGTGTCACTTACGCAAGAAAGTGTTGTGGGCAAAGGAAAAATGCATTCTGCATGCTAGCACATTTTCAAGCCATATTTCTCTGTCGTCCAATACAGGTTACTGGTAACTTTGGGTAGGTGATCCGCCCCTTTAATTAAGCAGGAACAATTCTAGAATTGAATGCAGGGGGTGGAGCCTATCTTCCCTCCTTGGCTGCAGCTAGCCAACCATCTCCAGTACGATTTGTTCCTTGGTGAAGACACAGGCAAGAGAACAGTTCTGAATAAAATAAGAAGAAAGAAAAATGATAGCCCTGCTAGGCAAGCACTCAAAAATAGAATCTACTGCTCCCAATGTGTTAGTAATCTGGAACATTAAAACTTAACTTTTATTATATCTGTATAAAAATGAGCCAAAACGATTACAATGTCCACTTAAAAATGAGCCAAAACGATTACAATGTCCACTATACCTTTATTAAAAACAAAATGAGCTAATGTGTTGGTAATATATCATCCCAAACACATAAGTCTCCACAGGTGAAAAAGATATAAGCAATATAGGTATTCACCGGATCTTCCTATTGGAGTCCCAAAAATAGGATATTAATCAAATTCTGCAAGGATAAATAAAGCACTAAATTAGTACCAAATTGAATATTACAGTTGGTACAAAACTGGATAGAACAAACATGTACTGAAAAAATATGTTGAAAAAATACTGGGGCTGATCCGGCTTGCCACTAAATATCCGTGGTATCTAAGGTCACACTAATCTAGAGTACTAAGCTATAGACAAAGGCTATTGAAGTATATCCATAAATAATCTCTTAATGCCTATCTAGAATTGTCACAAAGACACTCGCTGGTAACCTCTAATATTAAAGTAATACACCGGGGCTGTTCCGGCTTGCCATTTGCTCTCCCTCAATAACAAAACTCTCACTATCCATCCATGCTGAACTAATCTAAAATAAATATACCGGGGCTGATCCGGCTTGCCATCTGATCTTCCTGCTTGTTGCCTCGCTACCTAAATCTCTTATAATCACGCTGAGAACTTCAAGAAATGAAAAAGAGTATGGCTCGAGGTAAGATGAGCAACACTGGCCGACGCGCGTTTCGTCGGCACTTCTTCGGGGCAGCGTTGCACACGCCAAGGCTACAAAGTAGCCGTTATTTAAATTACATTCTTAAAAATGATTGGATGAGATTGAGAAAAAACAAACAAAAAAAACAAAAAAAAACATTGACACACAACGTAAGCACGTTGTTAATGGGTAATAGTGGCTGTCACTCAAAGTCACTGCTCACGATCGTAACCATAAAGTGAAATAATCCGTCGCAGGAAATGAATGTAAATAAACAAAACATGCTTAAAGCACCCATGTATCTATTTTTGAGTGCTTGCCTAGCAGGGCTATCTTTTTTCTTTCTTCTTATTTTATTTTGCACATGTATCCCCTGTAGCACCTAGGTGGATCTATGCTCCCAATTTGTGTGCATGAGTATCTTGTGCATAAAAGAGAACAGTTCTGCTATAGTTTTAGCTAATTTTTTATTTTTCTGTTAGATATGGAATACCACCATTAGGCGATTACCATAACTGACAATGCCCTTAGATGTGGCTAGCTCAGTAGCCCAGCATGTTATGATGTCCCTGAGTCTCTCCCAGGGACCTCCAGCCATGCATTAGAGCCAGTTTCGGTGCAAGAGTTCAAGGCTGCTACTAGAGACCTTCGATCTACTTTGCAACTCTCTCCATCCCAGTTACAGGGGGTCTTCCACTCATGGCAGACCCCTTCTTCCATTAAATCGTCCATGCCAAAACCGCAGGGAATACCTTACGCATCAGATTCCACTGAGGAGGAACTCTTGGTGGATTCAGATGTTGAGGAATGTTCTGCTGTGGGCTCCTCTGAGCTTTTTGGTGACCCCTTTGAGGCTTATCCTGAGCCCTCGGCTGAGGGCCTGTCTGATCAGGGAGGTCTTAACCACTCTAAACATTCCCTTAGTTCAAGAGGTTTCTTCAGATCCCTCTGATGTTTTCCAGGAGCCTAAGAAGCCCCATACTTGTTTTCCACCTAACCCCACTCTTGACCGCCTTGTGTCTGATGAGTGGAAATCTCCGGACAGGAAACCTTCTGTTTCCAAGAAATTTGCCAAGCTTTACCCCTTCTCTGAGGCGGTGCTTGCTCAGTGGGTTCATCCCCCCAAGTGGATGCTCCTATCTCCAGGCTATCCAAATCTACTGCCTTGCCAGTTTCTGATGTGTCCGCTCTGAAAGACTGGACTGACAAGAAACTTGAGGTTTCCCTCAAGTCCATTTTTGCCACTGCTGGTACTGCCATGTGCCCAGCGTTCGCTGCGGCATGGGTGAACCAGGCCATTGCGGTCTGGACTGAACAGCTCACTCTGGCTGTCCGTCAGGGTGCTCCTAGTTTGGATATGTTGCGGCTTCTTGCCAACATTTCTTTGGCCCAGCACTATGTTTCTGCTGCCTTATTTGATGCCATCCGTTTGGTGGCAAGGGTTTCCACCATGTCTGTGGTTGCCAGACGGGCTCTTTGGCTCAAGATCTGGTCTGCTGACACTGCTTCCAAGAAAGCCGTGCTCTCCTTGCCTTTGCAGGGCTCACATTGTTTGGGTCAGATCTTAAGGATCTGATTAGTGAGGCCACAGGGGTTAAAGGTACCCTTCTGCCTTTGGTCCCCAGGAAGAAAACGCCGCTCAAGCGTAATCAGTTTTTTTAGTTCCTTCCAGACTGAGACACGTCCAGTGCACCAGGCGGTTCCCTCAGCTCCTCGCGCCACCTCCAAGCCCAAGCAGCAATGGAAGCTGAAGGTCTCCTCCAAGCCTAAGGCTTCCAAGTCTTCTTTGGCATGACTCGCTGAACCCACGTCAAGGGTACTCCCACAGCTAAGAGATATTTTATTTAAAAGTTATAACAGCTCAAAGGTGATTTTTTTTTTTTTTTTTTTAAGGTGCAATATCATAGTGGCCTGAAAATTTACAGTGGCGCTGTTGGTACACCATCCTATTGAGATTTATGGTCTACAGACCAGAGCAGTCCATAGGATGGTGTAGCAGCAGCGCCACTGTAAATTTTCAGGCCATTGTGATATTGCACCTAAAAAATTAAAGTTTGAGCTGTTAAAATTTATTAATAAAATATCTTTCAGCAGTGGGAGTACCCTTGTTTTACTCACGGGGATAAACCCTACAACAGGGCTCAAAATTTCCACTCGCCACTAGCCAATGGCAAGTGAAAATGTATTCCTGGCGAGTAGAAATTCAGCCCTGGTGGGTATGTTATGTCTTGCAGTGGCGAGTAACTTTTCAGGTCTGGCTAGTAGCAAAGAACTTCACATTTTAAGCCCTGCCCTACAAACACATATTTTTTAACATTTTAAGTATTACTATCCCTTTAATGTTACTCCACAGAATGTTGTTTTTTTTGTTTTGTTTTTTGTTTTGCTTTTTTACACATCCTTCCTCTTAATTGTTAGGGTTACATGGGGATGTCACATGAAATTAGAGTTAACCCCAAAACTTTAGATAACAACTGTGCTAGGCAGTTGTAAGGGCCCTGGACTTTAGGCTGTATTGGACAATTGGTGTTTTAATGTTTCGTTTTAATGCAGGAGGGACAGTTCTGGGGTTAATCTCGGACCTGCTGCAGAAGAGATCTCCGGTCCTCGCTCTGAGCCTTATCCTGGCTGTGGGATCCCTCTTTGGATACAGCCGTGAGTATTTTATTTTATTTGTCTATTTAATTTCATATTTTTATTCCCATCTATTTATCATCTGCGTAAATTAAAGCTGAACTATCATCAGCCTTACATTGAGCCCTAAATCCTAATAAAAATAGTGATATACATACACATACTTTGGCAGCGGTTCTCAACCTTTCTAGTGCCGCGACCTTTGATAAAATTTCCCAAGTTGTGGCAACCCCTAACAGTAAAACTATTTTCATTGTGCCTTCATTGCTGTAATTTTGCTACTGTTATGAATCGAAATATAAATATCTGATGGTGTTAGGCGACCCCTGGCAAATCGTCATTCGACCCCAGAAGGGGTCCCGACCCACAGGTTGAGAACCACTGAATTACGGCATTAGTGAAAAATTTAACTTTTTAGGCAGACAGGCAGCGGAAACAGCTCAGACATCTTGGAGTCTGTGCTGTCCGTCCCTTCTCCTCCACAATTGGTGAGTTGAATGCTTGGTACCTTAATGTACCAGAAGGGACTCACGGAGCAGATGCAGAGGGGGCCTACAGTAAGATCCCTACCTCTGCCTGAAAAGCTCTATTTTCACTAATGCCGCAATTCTTCTTGAAAATACAAGTAGGTATATGCATATCGCTATTATAATTAGGATTTGGGGTTCAATATAAGACTGATGATAGTCCGCTTTAACCTTTTCTGTGACAGGATGATAAGCAACACCATGCATTCCAGGCCCTCCAGCAATCAAAATAACATTTCCCAAATTACGGTTGATTTAACCTTTTGAGTGCCAGAGAGGTATGCAACTTATTGCAAAGCATACACCTCTGACACTCAGTGGGTTAATTGGGAATTTATACCCCTTGAATGCTACAGAGATCTCCAGCGCAGACCTCAGTAGCCTTCATGGGGTTTGAAGCCACGTTTATATCAGACGGAATTTAAAGAATTTCAATAGGTTCCTTAGGGCGTCATTAGTTTGGCCAAGAATATGTCCACTTTTGTGTTTATGTATGTGGTCCACGGATTGGTATTAAAGGGACACTATCAACTAAAAACAACTTTGGAGATTTTGAAAAAGCTTTCAAAATCGCCATTATGTTGTATTAAAGGGATAGTAATGTCTTGAAACCAATGCAACTCCGACTAATTCTCCTATAAAGAGAATAGTGTAACACTCTATTTTATTACTAGTGTAAAAGCACGTGTACACGGGCCAGCATTCCGTGCTCCCAGCATTCTGTGCTCCCAGCATTCCGTGCATTCGGACAGTCTCTACTGTGCATGACTGCATCAGACAAACATACATCTGGCCTTTTATATTATAGGATGCTCCGTGTTCTATTTTAATAGAAATAAACTGGTAAAGGGGACCACCCCCCACCCCACCCCCGGTCATGGGACAGGACAGCGCACAGAGGGACAATTTTCATTCACTAAGTATAAGGGAAACCCTGCCCCATCTTGACGAAGGAGGGCAGGACTTTCCTTATGCTCAGTGAAGATTGTCCCTCACTGTGCTCCATCCAGCTGGCTTAAAGAGGCAGCGTGAGGGAGGGGGAATCCTTTATCAGAGAATTTCTATTGAGCTACAACATGGAGCACATTAAAAGAAAGCATTACATGATCCTTTTATAGGGGGATCAATCGAAGCTGCATTGGTCTCAAGGTATTACTAACCCTTTAACTGATTTTATTGAGTAAACTACTTTTCTCTGTCATCCAGTACAGGTTACTGGTAACTCTGGGTAAGCGATCCACCCCTTTAAGTAGGCAGGAACAATTCTAGAATTGATTGCAGGGGGTGGACCCTACCTTCCCTGCTTGGCTGCAGCTAGCCAACCAGGTCCAGTAAGATTTGTTCCTTGGTGAAGACAGGCAAGAGAACAGTTCTGCTATAGCTTTAGAAGTTTTTTATTTTTCTGTTAGAAATGGAATACCACCATTAGGTGGATTACCATAACTGACAATGCCCTTAGATGTGGCTAGCTCGGTATCCAGGTGCTTTTTGTGGACCTTGAGCCCTGGGGGGAAATCTTGGCTACAAGTTCTTTCATCAGGAGTTGCCCACCAAGGCTTCTTCTTAATACATTGTAATCTGAAGACAGAAGATCTGCAGGAAAGGTGAGCAACCCTTTGAGTGCTGCAGGTCCACATGTCCCACAGTGCCCCTCCACACAGGGGTTATTCCTGGGAGTTCCTGTTGCAGACTCCTGCACTCATTGGGTTTATCTGTATGTCTGTTGGGTGTTTGGAGCAAGTTCATGTGGTATTTAACCCTTTAACTGCTGGTTTGGCATTCATTTGGGGGGGAGTTTCTGACTCTTTTCCTACTGGTCCAGTGTTTTTTGGGTATCCTAACATGTTTTAGTGATGTTTCATGTCTTTTAATATTACACCTTCAATTTTGTAAAATTTGAGTTCCGGCGCGCTTTACCACATAGGAACCATTGCTCCATTCACTCCTATGGGACTGTACAGTTTGGGACGTATCTCTGCAACCGCTCCACCTAGCGACATCAGAGATGGCTCATTTTACTTGTCTGCCCTTGCTCTATCATCCAGTTCATGTTTCTAGAGTGTTGGGGGGCTCAGAGGGCTTCAGGCACTGTTGGGGTACTTTTTCTGGGAAAACTACATTTCCCATGAGTGCTTGTTTCGCATGCTCATTTCTGATTGGCTCCCGCTGTAGCAGTCATTTTATGCTATTTCCAGAAGCAGTATCCTACGCAGGGCTTAGACTCTCCTTCTCTGCTGATTAACCCTTTGCCTGCCAAATAAGTCTAAATTAGCGATTTCTGGGGTGAAACTTTAATGCTACACACTGTAATTGGGTGATTTATTATACTGTAAGGTTATTGACACTGTGAGAATGTCTATACCGTTGGAGCTTGGGGCCAGACCTAAGAGTAAGGATGCTGGGGTCCCTGTCATTCAGGGTTACCTAGAGAATTCTCAGGTCATATATGCCCAGCATGTTCTGATGTCCCTGAAAATCTCCCAGGGACCTCCAGCCATGCATTAGAGCCAGTTTGGGTGCAAGAGTTCAAGGCTGCTACTAGAGACCTTAGGTCCACATTGCAACTCTTTCCATCCCAGTTACAGGGGGTCTTCCATTCTTGGAAGATCCCCTCCTCCATCAAGTCTTCCCTGCCAAAACCTCAGGGTGTACTTGACGTGTCAGATTCCTCTGATGAGGAACTGCTGGTGGATTCAGATGTTGAGGAATGTTCTGCGGTGGGCTCCTCTCAGTTTTTTGGGGATCCTTTTGAGGCTGATCCTGAGACCTCAACTGAGGGCCTGATCAGGGCTGTTTTAAATACCCTAAACATTCCCTTAGTGCAGGAGGTCCCTTCTGACCCTTCTGATGTATTTCAGGAGCCTAAAAAGCCCCTTACTTGCTTTCCACCTAACCCCACTCTTGACCGCCTTGTGTCTGAAGAGTGGAAGTCTCCGGACAGAAAGCCTTCTGTCTCCAAGAAATTTGCCAAGCTTTATCCCTTCTCTGGGGCTGCGCCTTCTTAGTGGGTTCACCCCGCCCAAAGTGGATGCTACTATCTCCAGGCTATCTAAGTCTACTGCTTTGCCAGTGTCTGATGCATCTGATGTAAAGGACTGGACTCACAAGAAACTTGAAGTCTCCCTCAAGTCCATCTTTGCCACTACTGGTACTGCCATGTGTCCAGCATTTGCTGCAGCATGGGTGAACCAGGCCATTGTGGTCTGGACTGAACAGCTCACCCTTGCTGTTCGTCAGGGTGCTCCTACTACGTATATTTTGCACCTCCTTGACAACATTTCTGAGGCTCAGCACTATGTTTCTGCTGCCTTATTTAAAGCCATCCGTTTGGTGGCTAAGGTTTCCACCATGTCTGTGGTTGCCAGATGGGCTCTTTGGCTCAAGATCTGGTCTGCTGACACGTCTTCCAAGAAAGCATTGCTCTCCATACCTTTTCAAGGCACTTCTTTGTTTGGGCCAGATGTTAAGGATCTGATCAGTGAGGCCACAGGGGCTAAGAGTACCCTTCTACCCTTGGTCCCTAGGAAGAAAACGCCGCTTAAGTGTAACCGGTATTTTCGTTCTTTTCAGAATGAGACACATCCAGCAAACGAGACGGTTCCTTCAGCTCCACGTACTTCCTCCAAGCCCAAACAGCAATGGAAGTCCAGGTCTCCTCCAAGCCCAAGGCTTCCAAGCCTTCTTCTGCATGACTCACCGAACTCGGGTCCGCACTCTGCTGTGGGTGGTCGTCTGCATCACTATCAGCATTTGAGAGGATTCAGTGCCGGATCCATGGGTTTTACAGGTGGTGACGGAAGGGTACAGGATCTCTTTCGTCTCCCTTCCTCCCTTTTGCTTCTTTCCTTCTCTTACGCATCAGGGGGCAGAGAAATGCCGTCTGTTTGGCGCTATTCAGGCTTTTCTGGACAAGGATGTTCTAGAGCCGGTTCCAGTTCAGGACAGAGGTATGGGTTTTTACTCAAACCTCTTTCTGGTCTCCAAGAAGGACGGCGGTT
Source organism: Rhinophrynus dorsalis (assembly GCA_037306005.1). Classification (NCBI taxonomy): domain Eukaryota; kingdom Metazoa; phylum Chordata; class Amphibia; order Anura; family Rhinophrynidae; genus Rhinophrynus; species Rhinophrynus dorsalis. The sequence continues at coordinate 18,365,717 of CM074721.1, forward strand.
GGCATCCCATTTTGGAATTGAAGCATCTCAATTCCTTTGTGATCCGGACTCATTATCACCAGGAGTCTGTACATAAGGTGATTGCTGCCATGTCCCTGGGGGAATTCCTTGCTTCTCTGGATCTTCAGAACATGTATTTACACATCACCATTCATCCATTCAACTCCCTCCATCTTTGGCTACTATTCCTCTACACCTGTTGACGTGGAAAATGGCCTTTCTCCTGGTGACTGTGTTTGTCTGCCGTGTCGCAGGATTACATGCTCTGTCCTGTAAACCACCCTATTTGGTGTTTCACAAGAACAAGGCGGTGCTTCGCACCTTTCAGGAGTTCCTCCCTAAGGTGGTTTTGGAGTTCCACATCAATCAGGAGATTGTGGTGCCCTCTTTCTGCCCTGACCCCACCTCTGACAAGGAGAGAGATCTCCACTTGTTAGACGTGGTGCATTGTCTCAAGTTTTATGTACATCGCACTGAGTCTATCAGGCAATCTGACATGCTGTTCATCATTCCTGAGGGTCCCAGGGCAGGAAGACCTGCATCCAAAGTGACTATTGCTTCTTGGATCAAGTCCACTATTCATAAGGCTTATGAGCTGAGGAAGAAACCTGTCCCTTTCAGGGTCACGGCTCATTCTACAAAATCTATTGGGGCCTTTTGGGCTTACAAGAATCAGGCCTCTGCTGATCAGTTCTGCAAGGCTTCCACCTAGTCGTCTGTGCACACCTTTTTGAAGCACTACTGTGTTGATGTGCTGGCATCGGCTGATGCCAGCTTTGGGAGGAAGATCCTGGAGGCAGTCTTGCCTGTCTAGAATCTTCTTTGGTGCTTCCTTCACTTTTGAGCCCTGTTGGCTCTAGTTCAGTGTGCTGTGTTACATTTTCTGGGGTGTTGTTACCCCTGTTCAGTGTCTGTTGACACTTCATTGTTTTGTTGGGCTATCTCTGATCTGATGGTTCATATCTGCACTGGTGACTTTGGGGGCCTTGCGCCTGGTCCTTGCCTTACTTCCCGCCTCTGGGAAGCTCAATGGTTGGACATCCCAAAGTTACCAGTAACCTGTATTATATGATAGAGAAAAGAGGATTTTAGTCTTACCTGTTAAATCATTTTCTCTTAGTCCATACAGGTTACTGGTCTCCCATCCTGTCAAGGGACCATGGTTGGCTCTTCTCTGGCAGACTGTGGGGGTCCTTCGGGGTCACACTCACAGGAGTCTTCTTTCCCTTCTACTATCTAGTCAATAGTTAGTGTCTCAAATCTTAGTGGAGCTGGTTGGCTAGCTGCAGCCAAGGAGGGAAGGTAGGCTCCACCCCCCCACTGTGCATACAATTCTAGAATTGTTCCTGCCTACAATTAAAGGGGCAGATTGCCTACCCAAAGTTACCAGTAACCTGTATGGAGTAAGAGAAAAGGATTTAACAGGTACGACTAAAATACTCTTATTCTGATTTATGATTTAGGGCCCATAGACTTTTCTGGGATTTTTAAATCGTTAGATGTTCTTTAAACACTTGATGACCGGTGACATTCTGGAACCATCACTACTGTCCAGACATTAAGGACCGGTGACGGTCCTGGCACGACATGGAATTCTGGGATCGCAATGTGGCAGATTCATATATTGTTAATTACAGGCACACAGTGCAGACACTTACTGTGTTGGGGTGGGGGAGGTACTGCCTCTGCACCCTCCCAACACTCCTCCTCTAGCACTGAAAGGGTTACGTGTTAGTGAGAGGAGAAGCTAATGTAGGTGGAAGACAGGAAGTGACTGCACGTATAAGACAGGAAGTGACTGCACGTTTTGCTTTATTTACCATCCGCTATAATCAAAATAACTCAAAAACTAGTTTTCAAATTACAAATAGTTAATACAAAATTCAGGTGATTTTGAAAACGCTTTCAAAATCTCCAAAGTTGTTTTTCGGTTATTACTGTCATTTTAACCCCATAAGGACCAGAACGACACCAATGTAGTCTTAAAGGATAAAAATACTTAATATGTCAAAAAATATATATATATTGTAGTGTTTATCCCCCTGGGTAGTCCATAGACCAGACAGATAACAGCAGGGGACAATCTTCTTCCTATGAGAACAATGAAAGCCCTGCCCCCCTTGACAGGTTTTTCCCTTATCTTAATTGAAGATTGTCCCTCTCTGCAGTCTACCTGGGCATCTCCCTTCTGATCTGGCTGAACGGGGGGGGGGTACTTTGCTTGTGAATATCTCTTAAACCATAAAGGTTTGAGAGATAAGACTTGTATCGTTCTTCATGTTTTTTTAATGCCTACAAAATAAAATAAAGATAAAACGAAGTATTACTATCCCTTTAAATCAAGCACCTTTCAGCAGTAGGAGTTCTCTTGATTTGATAAACACTACAGTATATTAGAGATGCACCGATACCAATTTTTTAAGACCAAGTACGAGTACCGATATCAATTCAAGTACTCAACGATACCAATTACTGATACTTTAATTAATTAACCCTTTGAGTGCCAGAGGGGTATGCAACGGCACTCAAAAAGTTAACTAATTGTACTTGAGAATGAGAATTGCCACTGTGTGCCTGTCTCGCTCACACAAGCGCTGCAGTGCGATGGAGTGTCGGAAAGGCTACACATCTTAACAAATGCCTCTGTGATTTTAGTACAGTCAGCCTTTTTAAATAACTTCCTGGGGGTACATTGTACTGACAATGAATATATTCGTATAATTCTCAGCTCCCGCCTAGAGTTTTCTTTTTTAATGTAAACAAATCCTTTCTTTACTATTCAAAAACCATGTGGACCAATACAGTACCAGTACAGTACGGACACAGTCTATAACTTAATCCCACAACAAGTGTACAAATTACATAAGGCATTTAAATGGTTAATCAAATAATGCTTTTTTTCCTTTTACAATTGTTTTTACAGTTTGTTTTTTTCGGTGTACAAGCTTTAAAATGTCGCCGGAGCAACCACTTTCACTCCCCTTACCTCCTAGATCACCGTCCTATTTATGCTCATCCTCTGTATTGACTGAAGCGCAGTCACTGCTTTATCATGAGCGTGCATAGGATGGGGATGCGCACAGCCCGCTGAGAAGGGGAGGAACTAACTGGCGTGACTGACATGCACACTGTGCCTCCTGGGAATGACGAACATGGATGCTAAGGGGCAATGCCCTAGCTGTGTTCTTAAAATGAACGGGAAGGGAGAGTTCTTAGGCACTTGCTGGTCCAGGGTTCTGCTAACCTAAATTTCTTTGGAGGACATAATTACCCATTGAATGGGCAGGTATCGGCCTCTAGTATCGGCCCCATTTGCGCGAGTACGAGTACTCACGCAAATGCCGGTATCGGTAGCGATACCAGTATCGGTGCATCTCTACAGTATATACATTTTTTTTATATTTTAGGTATTACTATACCTTTAATCCCTTAAAGACCATATGGTCCGAGGGTGGTGTGCTGTTGATGCCAACCACACTTTTTGTTTTTTTCTTCACTGTTGCATGCTGGGATTGCAGAGAGGTGTGCATTCACCATGCGATCCCAGAATTCAATGACGTGCCAGGACCGTTACCAGTGCTGAAAGCAGAACTATCATTAAAATATCATTGCCCCCCAAACACTTACTAACATAGCGATAGGCCAAGGCATACTGTCATTCGGCTGAATAAGTCTGCGTTACTGTTGAAAAACAACTTCTTCGGCAGCCACCGGCAGGCAACAGCGCAGACATCTTAAAGGAAAGGTACGTCTGAGTCTGCTGCGTCTGTCCCGTTCACTGCTCAGATTGGTGAGAGGCGTTCCTTGGTACCTTAAGGTACCAGAAGTTACTGACGGTGCAGGCGCACAGATCTTCTCCTGTAAGCTCTGTGCAGCCTGATCAAGCTGAAGAAGTTGGATTTCAACAATAACGCGGGACTTATTCAGCGTGATGACAGTATGCCTTTGCCTATCGCTATATTAGTAAGTGTTTGGAGGACAGTGGTATTTTGATGATAGTTCCGGTTTAACGTCCAGACAGACGTGATGGTCCTGGCATGTAACTGGTCGTTAAGAGGTTAAAGAACATCTAAATATCTACTGTAGAAACAGAAGAGGGAAGGAATAAAAATAGTGCCCCTGTGTGTATCAATCTCTGTAAGGAATAGTAAATGCACAGTCATCAGCACCCTCAGGGTATACACTCACAAGTGACGTGTGTCAGTTATGGCATACACCAAACTGATTCCACAGGCAGCTGGGAAATTTCACTGCTCCCAGACAGTTTCTCTAGCATAAAATCTCTTGCTATAGCTCTTGCGCTCACCTACATTTTGAGAAAAAGTTTCTCTAGCATAAAGTCTTCCTATAGCTCCTGCTCTTACCTATATATTGAGAAAAACAGTTTCTCTAGCATAAAATCTCTTCCTATAGCTCCTGCGCTCACCTATATATTGACAAAAACAGTTTCTCTAGCAGGCTGCTCTCCTTCACACACTTTCCCCAAGCAGCAATAAAATGTGATAATGGTTAATCCATCTCAAACAAAGAAAAAAAAAAAAGCCCACAACTTAGAACAACAAACAATAACACACTGAATACAAGCCTCCGCCCGTCCTTACCAGAGGAGTCCCTCGTATTTAACCGAACGGAGACGGTGAAATTCTCTGTCTGCTCTTTTGTCAGAGGAGTTGGTATCCGCTATCGGAACACAGAAACAAGCTGCTCTACCCAGGATAATGAGCATATATTCGGCTTAAAACAGGTTCTTCTCCATGAACTGTAGTGAAAATCCTTAATCCCATAACTGAAACTACACCTGTCGTCTACCATCCCCTGTGCTCCTATAAGGTTCTTCCAAACACCTTTCAAATATAGCATACACAGAGATTTGGTGCACCAAGGTCATACATCGAGGATACGACTAGGTAAATAATAAAATCATTAGATCTTTATCGTACAAAGACTATAAATGAGTAAGCGTGCTTCCACTCGAAACGCGTTGATTGTAGCGGTTTGAGAGATGTCTGCGGTAGGGTGCACACTTCTGTCTTAGATACGCTTGTCAAGAGATATGAGGTACTGACTGTATGTTTTTGTACGATAAATAAAGATCTAATGATTTTATTATTCACCTAGTCGTATCCTCGATGTATGACCTTGGTGCACCAAATCTCTGTGTATGCTATCAGCTATCTGACCATTGGTAAATGTGAGTTGAATTTTAATATCTATATTGACTCCAGTATTTCAAACATTATCACACTATTGTGGCGCTCTCTTGGTTCTTTTTATATGGTTTGACCATTATCACATCTAAATATCTACAAATCCCAGAAAAGTCCGTGGGCTCTATTTTCAAAAGAAAACCGGCCATTCCAGGACAACCCATGTACACCGTAGGGAACTCTTAAATTCCCCAAACTCCTATTGACTTAAATGGAGCTTTTAGGAGAATTGCTCCTTTTTATACTTTGTGTATATGTCCCTGTTGAGTTGTTGACTGAGCACTACCTCAATCTGACAGCTTCTCTCTTGAACCACAACTTGAACTCTGTCTTAAAACGGGAAGGAGGAGAGAGGAAACGTGATTAATGTCATCACTGAGCTTGTGGTTTATCTTCAGATTTGGCTTTTTCTGAATGGAGATCTTGTCTGATAATCGCATCAGGGCTGCAGTGTGGGAAATGTAAAATGATTGTTTCTCACCTCCTGATGCTCTGATCTCTCCATATAACCAAGGCGCTGTCTGTCATTTGCGCATCTGGTTAGTGTAATAGCTGAGAAGACACTGATTTACCAAGAACGAAAAGGGAAATACATACTAAGGTGTGATATAGAGGAGATAACTTCTCCAGTGAGATAAACTCTCCAGTTCCTATGTTATTCTATGGGAGAGATTTAGTTATATACTACAGGGGGAGATGTATTAAGCAGGAATGCGCTTGGCCCTTTTGCAGTGAAACAAAAGATTAGCAATTTTGGAGTATTCCCCAAATTTCCGTTGATTTTAAATGGGACTTTTAACCCATTGAATACTTTACAGTGGCTTAAAAGCCCCCATTTTAATCAATCGGCTGTATAGTAAGAGGCATTAGCAGCAGAAGAGAGAGAGGTTCCAATGTCACTATATAGATCACTGGTAAGATGTCACCTAGAGTACAGTGTACAGTTCTACACACCATATCTCCAGGGTACAGAGAGGTACTAATGTCACTATATAGATCACTGGTAAGATCTCACCTAGAGTACAGTGTACAGTTCTACACACCATATCTCCAGGGTACAGGGAGGTACTAATGTCACTATATAGATCACTGGTAAGATCTCACCTAGAGTACAGTGTACAGTTCTACAGAAAATATCTCCAGGGTACAGAGAGGTACTAATGTCACTATATAGATCACTGGTAAGATATCACCTACAGAACAGTGTACAGTTCTACACACCATATCTCCAGGGTACAGAGAGGTACTAATGTCACTATATAGATCACTGGTAAGATCTCACCTAGAGTACAGTGTACAGTTCTACAGAAAATATCTCCAGGGTACAGAGAGGTACTAATGTCACTATATAGATCACTGGTAAGATATCACCTAGAGTACAGTGTACAGTTCTACACACCATATCTCCAGGGTACAGAGAGGTACTAATGTCACTATATAGACCACTGGTAAGACCTCACCTAGAGTACAGTGTACAGTTCTACACACCATATCCCAGTGTACAGAGAGGTACTAATGTCACTATATAGATCACTGGTAAGATCTCACCTAGAGTACAGTGTACAGTTCTACACACCATATCTCCAGGGTACAGAGAGGTACTAATATCACTATATAGATCACTGGTAAGATGTCACCTAGAGTACAGTGTACAGTTCTACACACCATATCTCCAGGGTACAGAGAGGTACTAATGTCACTATATAGATCACTGGTAAGAGCTCACCTAGAGTACAGTGTACAGTTCTACACACCATATCTCCAGGGTACAGAGATACTAATGTCACTATATAGATCACTGGTAAGATCTCACCTAGAGTACAGTGTACAGACCATATCTCCAGGGTACAGAGAGGTATTAATATCACTATATAGATCACTGGTAAGATCTCACCTAGAGTACAGTGTACAGTTCTACACACCATATCTGCAGGGTACAGAGAGGTACTAATGTCACTATATAGATCACTGGTAAGATCTCATCTAGAGTACAGTGTACAGACCATATCTCCAGGGTACAGAGAGGTATTAATATCACTATATAGATCACTGGTAAGATCTCACCTAGAGTACAGTGTACAGTTCTACACACCATATCTCCAGTGTACAGAGAGGTAGTAATGTCACTATATAGATCACTGGTAAGATCTCACCTAGAGTACAGTGTACAGTTCTACAGACTATATCTCCAGGGTACAGAGAGGTACTAATGTCACTATATAGATCACTGGTAAGATATCACCTAGAGTGCAGTGTACAGTTCTACAGACCATTTCTCCAGGGTACAGAGAGGTACTAATGTCACTATATAGATCACTGGTAAGATATCACCTAGAGTGCAGTGTACAGTTCTACAGACCATATCTCCAGGGTACAGAGAGGTACTAATGTCACTATATAGATCACTGGTAAGACCTCACCTAGAGTACAGTGTACAGTTCTACACACCATATCTCCAGGGTACAGAGAGGTACTAATGTCACTATATAGATCACTGGTAAGATCTCACCTAGAGTACAGTGTACAGTTCTATACACCATATCTCCAGTGTACAGAGAGGTACTAATGTCACTATATAGATCACTGGTAAGATCTCACCTAGAGTACAGTGTACAGTTCTACAGACCATATCTCCAGGGTACAGAGATGTACTAATGTCACTATATAGATCACTGGTAAGATATCACCTAGGGTACAGTGTACAGTTCTATACACCATATCTCCAGGGTATAGAGAGGTACTAATGTCACTATATAGATCACTGGTAAGATATCACCTAGAGTACAGTGTACAGTTCTACACACCACATCTCCAGTGTACAGAGAGGTACTAATGTCACTATATAGACCACTGGTAAGACCTCACCTAGAGTACAGAGTACAGTGTACAGTTCTACACACCATATCTCCAGGGTACAGAGAGGTACTAATGTCACTATATAGAACACTGGTAAGATCTCACCTAGAGTACAGTGTACAGTTCTACACACCATATCTCCAGGGTACAGAGAGGTACTAATGTCACTATATAGATCACTGGTAAGATATCACCTAGAGTGCAGTGTACAGTTCTACAGACCATAACTCCAGGGTACAGAGAGGTACTAATGTCACTATATAGATCACTGGTAAGATCTCACCTAGAGTACAGTGTACAGTTCTACACACCATATCTCCAGGGTACAGAGAGGTACTAATGTCACTATATAGATCACTGGTAAGATCTCACCTAGAGTACAGTGTACAGTTCTACACACCATATCTCCAGGGTACAGAGAGGTGCTAATGTCACTATATAGATCACTGGTAAGATCTCACCTAGAGTACAGTGTACAGTTCTATACACCATATCTCCAGGGTATAGAGAGGTACTAATGTCACTATATAAATCACTGGTAAGATATCACCTAGAGTACAGTGTACAGTTCTACACACCACATCTCCAGTGTACAGAGAGGTACTAATGTCACTATATAGACCACTGGTAAGACCTCACCTAGAGTACAGTGTACAGTTCTACACACCACATCTCCAGTGTACAGAGAGGTACTAATGTCACTATATAGATCACTGGTAAGACCTCACCTAGAATACAGTGTACAGTTCTATACACCATATCTCCAGGGTACAGAGATGTACTAATGTCACTATATAGATCACTGGTAAGATATCACCTAGAGTACAGTGTACAGTTCTACACACCATATCTCCAAGGTACAGAGAGGTACTAATGTCACTATATAGACCACTGGTAAGATCTCACCTAGAGTACAGTGTACAGTTCTACACACCATATCTCCAGTGTACAGAGATGTACTAATGTCACTATATAGATCACTGGTAAGATATCACCTAGAGTACAGTGTACAGTTCTACACACCATATCTCCAGTGTACAGAGAGGTACTAATGTCACTATATAGAGTAACTCGGCACTGAAAGTGTTAAATCAGCCTGTATCTGCAGGGCTGCTTAGTTTGAATTACTCTTTTAAAGCACAAATTACACTTTTTTACTATGTCTGCTCAAATGAAATTAGAATTCATAAAAAGCCTGGAGCTGTTCAGTGTAACCCCAAATTGGCCCCTGTTAGCCATTACGGTGTCAGGAAAACAAACCATAAGTCTGTGACTCCCCATCGCAAACTCTTTTGTTGTGTGTGCAGTCCCCATAGACCCCCTGTGTCTGGCTTTCAAACCCATTACAGCTGTTCACTGTAGACTGTACCGAACTGTGTGATATACCGTAGATCCACCAGGGGGAGCATCAGAGTCTTCTTTCAGTCCCCAGTTCTGTTCCTCATCTGTGCGCCAGGACTCACAATGCAGCCCAAGGTCTGCTACCAGGAGGGCAGATTTACCAATAGGTTGTTCAGTGCTGGGCTGTCCGGTGTACAGGGAACAGTGAAGGTAGACGTTGTGGTCAATCAACCTGAAAACGAGAGAAATCTCCATGTGTTCTTCCTGCTAAAACATTACCTAAATAAATCAATTATTGTATGGAAACTCAGATTTCTTTCTTTCATGTCCTTACAGGCTCCCCAAAAGACAAAGTCATCAACGCTGTTATCATGGCAATTACAGGTACGTGCTGGGTGTATTATCTGCTTTATTTATTGATTTAACCCTTTAAATGCTATAGAGATTCCCAAAACCTGACTGCTGTATGATGGACTCCTACCTAGGTAAGTGCTTCTGTTATACACACAGTAATTATATAGATACACCTGACTGCTGTGTGATGGACTCCTACCTAGGTAAGTGCTTCTGTTACACACAGTAATTATATAGATACACCTGACTGCTGTGTGATGGACTCCTACCTAGGTAAGTGCTTCTGTTACACACAGTAATTATATAGATACGCCTGACTGCTGTGTGATGGACTCCTACCTAGGTAAGTGCTTCTGTTACACACAGTAATTATATAGATACACCTGACTGCTGTGTGATGGACTCCTACCTAGGTAAGTGCTTCTGTTACACACAGTAATTATATAGATACACCTGACTGCTGTGTGATGGACTCCTACCTAGGTAAGTGCTTCTGTTACACACAGTAATTATATAGATACACCTGACTGCTGTGTGATGGACTCCTACCTAGGTAAGTGCTTCTGTTACACACAGTAATTATATAGATACACCTGACTGTTGTGTGATGGACTCCTACCTAGGTAAGTGCTTCTGTTACACTCAGTAATTATACAGATACGCCTGACTGCCGCGTGATGGACGCCTACCTAGGTAAGTGTTTCTGTTACACACAGTAATTATATAGATACACCTGACTGCTGTGTGATGGACTCCTACCTAGGTAAGTGCTTCTGTTACACACAGTAATTATATAGATACACCTGACTGCTGTGTGATGTACTCCTACCTAGGTAAGTGCGTCTGTTACACACAGTAATTATATAGATACACCTGACTGCTGTATGATGGACTCCTACCTAGGTAAGTGCTTCTGTTACACACAGTAATGATATAGATACACCTGACTGCTGTGTGATGGACTTCTACCTAGGTAAGTGTTTCTGTTACACAATAATTATATAGATACACCTGACTGCTGTGTGATGTACTCCTACCTAGGTAAGTGCTTCTGTTACACACAGTAATTATATAGATATACCTGACTGCTGTATGATGGACTCCTACCTAGGTAAGTGTTTCTGTTACACACAGTAATTATATAGATACACCTGACTGCTGTGTGATGGACTCCTACCTAGGTAAGTGCTTCTGTTACACACAGTAATTATATAGATACACCTGACTGCTGTGTGATGGACTTCTACCTAGGTAAGTACTTCTGTTATATGCAGTAATTATATAAATCCACCTGACTGCTGTGTGATGGACTCCTACCTAGGTAAGTACTTCTGTTACACACAGTAATTATATAGATACACCTGACTGCTGTGTGATGGACTCCTACCTAGGTAAGTGCTTCTGTTACACACAGTAATTATATAGATACACCTGACTGCTGTATTATGGACTCCTACCTAGGTAAGTTCTTCTGTTACACACAGTAATTATATAGATACACCTGACTGCTGTGTGATGGACTTCTACCTAGGTAAGTACTTCTGTTATATGCAGTAATTATATAGATCCACCTGACTGCTGTGTGATGGACTCCTACCTAGGTAAGTGCTTCTGTTAGACACAGTAATTATACAGATACACCCGACTGCTGTGTGATGGACTCCTACCTAGGTAAGTGCTTCTGTTACACACAGTAATTATAGAGATACACCTGACTGCTGTGTGATGGACTCCTACCTAGGTAAGTGCTTCTGTTACACACAGTAATTATAGAGATACGCCTGACTGCTGTGTGATGGACTCCTACCTAGGTAAGTGCTTCTGTCACACACAGTAATTATATAGATACACCTGACTGCTGTATGACGGACTCCTACCTAGGTAAGCGCTTCTGTTACACACAGTAATTATAGAGATACGCCTGACTGCTGTGTGACGGACTCCTACCTAGGTAAGTGCTTCTGTTACACACAGTAATTATACAGATACACCTGACTGCTGTGTGATGGACTCCTACCTAGGTAAGTGCTTCTGTTACACACAGTAATGTATACTAGCAATATTGGCATGATATTAATAAAACAATGACTGCTTTAATGTCTGGCTGGACAGATAGATCGTGTTGCCTTACATTGCGTTGATCACCTATTAAAGTTTTGTATAAATGACATGATCAGATGGTGATTCCCAGCAGCCTACACATCGGTAAGAGAAGCACATGTAGTCTTAGTCACCTAATACGTATTTTGTACAAATGCTTTCTAGGAGTACTTGATATTTAACCTTTTACATACCAGAGAGATGAGCAGTGGATTGCACAGTAATGCACTGCACACCTCTCTGCTACTGAAGTCTTAATTTAATTAATTGGATACAGAGAGATCTTAAATTTCTGTAACCATTTGGGTGGCAGAGGGTGCCCAACACAATGTACACCAATGTGTTGAAACCCCCCCAGTAACTTACAGAGTTAATGTTTAAGCCCCTACAGCTTCCATTGGGAGGCTGTTCCACGTATCCATTGCTACTTTATCCAGCATATTAAAGGTAACTGGAAGACACAGGAAGAGGTGCTACAACGGAACCGCCGAACTTCACCAGCCAAAGAGGATCAACCCATATTCAATAAAAAACAATTTTATTCTTCTGTATTAAAAAACATCATTCCATAAAATATCAGGTTGTTAATGGACTACAAAAGGTGGATGTACTCAGAAACGAAGCGCCTAACGCATTTCGTGAATGTATCACTTAATCTTATCGCTTCGTTTCTGAGTACATCCACCTTTTGTAGTCCATTAACAACCTGATATTTTATGGAATGATGTTTTTTAATACAGAAGAATAAAATTGTTTTTTATTGAATATGGGTTGATCCTCTTTGGCTGGTGAAGTTTGGCGGTTCCGTTGTAGCACCTCTTCCTGTGTCTTCTCGTTTGCTGAAGTCCGTGGCCAGGACTGTGGGGGTAGCTCCGGATCCGCATCGGCAGTAGCCGGGGTGAGTAGTTACATATTGTGAAAGGTTTTTTTCTGTAACATAGATAGGCATTTATGTAGCGATCTCTTTTCTCTTTCATTGCTACTTTTTATTAAAGGTAACTGTGCTAAAGGAAAAAAGTACAAAGACAAAATCAGAATAATTCTTGGACAAACTGACTGCACCATAGTGAGCTCTGCAATGCGTTGCGTACCCCTCTGGCCCTAACTCCAGTAGGGCTTTTAACCCCTTGGATATAAGAGAGGTCTATAATGCACAGGGCTGGATTTACATCTCAGGAGCCTGTAGGCACAGAAATCTGAAGCTGCCCCCCCCCACTGGCCATCTCCACTGGACACCTCCACAATGCTCCTAATCTCCACATTTCCCCCATCATCTCCACATTGCCATCACATTGCCTCCACCATCTCCAACTTGACCCCCATCAGCTCCACATTTCCCCCACCATCTCCATATTGTCCTCACTTTGCCCCCTATCAGCACCAACTTGCCCCCCATCAGCTCCTTGTTACCCTCACATTGCCCCCCCATCAGCTCCAACTTGCCCCCTATCCTTTCCACGTTGCCCCCACCATCTCCAAATTGCCCCCCAGCAACTTCACATTGCCCGTACCATCTCCATGTTGCCCTCACATTGCCCCCCTTCGGCTCCAACTTGCCCCCTCCATCTCCATGTTGCCCTCACATTGCTCCTCCCCATTGTCCGTTTCCTACCTCCCCCCGTTGTCCGTTTCCTACCTCCATGGCAGGAGATCTGAGATGATGTCATCTCCAGGCGCTCTGCATTCCTAAAGAGCTAACGAGTGAGCTCAGCAGCTACAAGACTGTCCTGCCAAAGGAGGCACAGACCTGTCCTGCCAGGGATGTAGGAAACAGACAACGGGGGGCGGGGGGGTGTCAATATGAGGGCGACATGGAGTGGACGCCGGGTGGGGGAATTATTGTTCTGCCACTGCGCAGCCAGCGAGGTGGCTAATTTAAAAAAAAATCCCAATAGTAGGTGCCCCTCGGTGGCGTGCGCCTGTAGGCAGGTGCCTACTCTGCCTGATGGCAAATCCGGCCCTGATAATGCATTGCAGAGGAACGCATTGATGATCTCTCTTGGTTAAACCCCTATAGGAATCAGTGGTAATTTCTAATGCTTCACTTGTGCTTTGTTCATATGTGCCGATAACCTTCCCCTCTCAGTATTCAGTAGTCAGTGTGGAAGTGGCTGGATGTTTTGGGCCTATCAGGAGTCTCGTTCTGTTCCTCCCCAGGGTTCTTCATCGGAGGTCCATCTAACATGATCAGCTCTGCGATCTCTGCGGATCTGGGACGGCAGGAGATGGTGAGGGGCAGCAGCGAGGCTTTAGCCACAGTCACTGGCATCGTGGATGGGACAGGAAGCGTCGGTGCGGCCATGGGACAGGTGAGGGACCAGCCAAAGTCACATGCCCAGTAATGTAACCAACACGGGACCACGTAGGGATCTTAGATCTGAGACTGAGGGGCATATAGTAGAACAGGCTGGGAGGGGTAACCTTGCGATCTCCTAATATTGTTAGACTACAGCTTCCATCATCCTTGGGAGGCCAACAACCTACCGAAGAAGACGTGAGTTATCGTCCAGCGACACTTGTGAAGTAACTTTGGATCACGTGCACAGGGAAAGTGGAGCAAACCATCTGCATCATAGGGAACAAATAAAATTCCTCAAGTGCCCATTGATTAAATGAGGCATTTAAAGGGATAGTAATGTCTTAATTATAGAAACAGTAATATTGTAGTGCATAAAATAAGAAATCTGTAAATGCAATCTCTCAAACCGCTATGGTATGAGAGAGCGCTCTAAAGTTCCCACTCCCTTCCCTTCTCCTCACGTCAGCTGTAAGCTGACAGCAGGAGTTCCTGGTCCGGGGACCAACAGGCGGCTCTTCAGCAGAGCCGCAATAGCGCAATGTAAAAAAGAAATACTTCATTGGAACGGTCTACAAAGTGTGCCTGGTTTGCAAGCACACTTTTTAGACCGTTCCAAAGAAGTATTTATTTTTAAATCACGTTATTACGGCTCTGCTGAAGAGCTTCCTCGTGTCGGCCGACACGGATCTCCTGCTGTCAGCTTTACAGCTGACATCGGGGAGGGGGGGAATTTAGAACACTCTATCTCTCAAACCACAGCGGTCTGAGAGATAGGATTACCACCAATGGATTTCTTATTTTATGCTCTACAATATTACTTTTTATGTAATTAAGACATTACTATCCCTTTAACACGGCTTGAATGCTAAAGTTCTCCAAATCATTGTGAGAATTGTACTGGAAACCTCTATCATTGAAGAGGTTAAAAACTCCATTTAAATAATTTGTTCCACTCTTTCTTTGTACTTAAGGCCTTTTGTCCTAAATTTCAGTGTCGGTATTGTGTGTAGTGTGTGACAGACTAGATGTGTCAGTGTGTGAGAGAGAAAGACTAAATGTGTCTGTGACCAAGTGTGTATATAAATGTCTATCTTTGTGTAAATATGTGTTAGGTTAAATGTGTCAGTGTGTCTACAAATGTGTGTGTGTGTGTGTGTGTGACAGACTACATGTGTCAGTGTGTGTGAGAGAGAAAGAGACTAAATGTGTCTTTGAACAAGTGTGTGTGTGTATATAAATGTCTATCTTTGTGTAAATGTGTGTGAGATTAAATGTGTCATTGTGTGCGTACATATGTACGTGTGTGTGTCAGTGTGATTTGTGTCTCTCTGAGTAAATGAGTCTGTGCGTGTGCATGTGCTGTGTGTGTGTGCAAGCAAACGTGGGTGTGTGGTCAGCTGTCTGTATGTGTGACACATGATAACATGTAGACACTTTCCCTGTTGCAGTTCCTGGTGTCAGTGATACAGAGCGCTCTGGGCTGGATGTGGGTCTTCTACTTCTTCATCCTTATGGTAAGTCTGCGTTATATATAGATTAATAAATATTATATATACTTCTGTGTGAGCCGTGTGTAGATAAATATATATTATACACTCCTGTGTGTGCCGTGTGTAGATAAGTATATATTATACACTCCTGTGTGTGCCGTGTGTAGATAAGTATATATTATATATACACACTCCTGTGTGTGTCGTGTGTAGATAAGTATATATTATATATACACACTCCTGTGTGTGCCGTGTGTAGATAAATATGTATTATATATACACACACCTGTGTGTGCAGTGTATAGATAAATATATATACACACTCCTGTGTGTGCCATGTGTAGATAAATATATATTATATATACACACTCCTGTGTGTGCCGTGTGTAGATAAATATATATTATATATACACACTCCTGTGTGTTCCGTGTGTAGATAAGTATATATTATATATACACACTCCTGTGTGTGCCGTGTGGAGATAAATATATATTATATATACACACTCCTGTGTGTGCCGTGTGGAGATAAATATATATTATATATACACACTCCTGTGTGTGCCGTGTGGAGATAAATATATATATTATATATACACACTCCTGTGTGTGCCGTGCGTAGATAAATATATATTATACACTCCTGTGTGTGCCGTGTGTAGATAAATATATATTATATATACACACTCCTGTGTGTGCCGTGTGTAGATAAATATATATTATATATACACACTCCTGTGTGTGCCGTGTGTAGATAAGTATATATATTATATATATACACTCCTGTGTGTACCATGTGTAGATTAATACATATTATATATACACACTCCTGTGTGTGCCGTGCGTAGATAAGTATATATTATATATACACACTCCTGTGTGTACCGTGTGTAGATTAATACATATTATATATACACACTCCTGTGTGTACCGTGTGTAGATTAATACATATTATATATACACACTCCTGTGTGTGCCGTGTGTAGATTAATACATATTATATATACACACTCCTGTGTGTACCGTGTGTAGATTAATACATATTATATATACACACTCCTGTGTGTGCCGTGTGTAGATTAATACATATTATATATACACACTCCTGTGTGTACCGTGTGTAGATTAATACATATTATATATACACACTCCTGTGTGTACCGTGTGTAGATTAATACATATTATATATACACACTCCTGTGTGTACCGTGTGTAGATTAATACATATTATATATACACACTCCTGTGTGTACCGTGTGTAGATTAATACATATTATATATATATATATACACTCCTGTGTGTGCCGTGTGTAGATTAATACATATTATATATATACACTCCTGTGTGTACCGTGTGTAGATTAATACATATTATATATACACACTCCTGTGTGTGCCGTGCGTAGATAAGTATATATTATATATACACACTCCTGTGTGTACCGTGTGTAGATTAATACATATTATATATACACACTCCTGTGTGTACCGTGTGTAGATTAATACATATTATATATACACACTCCTGTGTGTACCGTGTGTAGATTAATACATATTATATATATATATATACACTCCTGTGTGTGCCGTGTGTAGACTAATACATATTATATATACACACTCCTGTGTGTGCCGTGTGTAGATAAATATATATTATATATACACACTCCTGTGTGTGCCGTGTGTAGATAAATATATATTATATATACACACTCCTGTGTGTGCCGTGTGTAGATAAATATATATTATATACACACACTCCTGTGTGTGCCGTGTGTAGATAAATATATATTATATATACACACTCCTGTGTGTGCCGTGTGTAGATAAGTATATATTATATATACACACTCCTGTGTGTGCCGTGTGTAGATTAATATATATTATATATACACACTCCTGTGTGTGCCGTGTGTAGATAAGTATATATTATATATACACACTCCTGTGTGTGCCGTGTGTAGATAAGTATATATTATATATACACACTCCTGTGTGTGCCGTGTGTAGATAAGTATATATTATATATTATACACTCCTGTGTGTACCGTGTGTAGATAAATATATATTATATATACACACTCCTGTGTGTGCCGTGTGTAGATAAGTGTATATATTATATATACACACTCCTGTGTGTGCCATGTGTAGATAAATATATATTATATATACACACTCCTGTGTGTGCCGTGTGTAGATAAATATATATTATATATACACACTCCTGTGTGTGCCGTGTGTAGATAAGTATATATATTATATATATACACTCCTGTGTGTACCATGTGTAGATTAATACATATTATATATACACACTCCTGTGTGTGCCGTGTGTAGATAAGTATATATTATATATACACACTCCTGTGTGTACCGTGTGTAGATTAATACATATTATATATACACACTCCTGTGTGTGCCGTGTGTAGATAAGTATATATTATATATACACACTCCTGTGTGTGCCGTGTGTAGATAAGTATATATTATATATACACACTCCTGTGTGTGCCGTGTGTAGATAAGTATATATTATATATACACACTCCTGTGTGTGCCGTGTGTAGATAAGTATATATTATATATACACACTCCTGTGTGTGCCGTGTGTAGATAAGTATATATTATATATACACACTCCTGTGTGTGCCCTGTGTAGATAAGTATATATTATATATACACACTCCTGTGTGTGCCCTGTGTAGATAAGTATATATTATATATACACACTCCTGTGTGTGCCGTGTGTAGATAAGTATATATTATATATACACACTCCTGTGTGCGCCGTGTGTAGATAAGTATATATTATATATACACACTCCTGTGTGCGCCGTGTGTAGATAAGTATATATTATATATACACACTCCTGTGTGCGCCGTGTGTAGATAAGTATATATTATATATACACACTCCTGTGTGTGCCGTGTGTAGATAAGTATATATTATATATACACACTCCTGTGTGCGCCGTGTGTAGATAAGTATATATTATATATACACACTCCTGTGTGCGCCGTGTGTAGATAAGTATATATTATATATACACACTCCTGTGTGCGCCGTGTGTAGATAAATCTATATTATATATACACACTCCTGTGTGTGCTGTGTGTAGATAAATATA
This sequence comes from Rhinophrynus dorsalis, assembly GCA_037306005.1. NCBI lineage: Eukaryota > Metazoa > Chordata > Amphibia > Anura > Rhinophrynidae > Rhinophrynus > Rhinophrynus dorsalis. The sequence continues at coordinate 18,384,492 of CM074721.1, forward strand.
TATTATATATACACACTCCTGTGTGTGCCGTGTGTAGATAAGTATATATTATATATACACACTCCTGTGTGTGCCGTGTGTAGATAAGTATATATTATATATACACACTCCTGTGTGTGCCGTGTGTAGATAAGTATATATTATATATACACACTCCTGTGTGCGCCGTGTGTAGATAAGTATATATTATATATACACACTCCTGTGTGCGCCGTGTGTAGATAAGTATATATTATATATACACACTCCTGTGTGCGCCGTGTGTAGATAAATATATATTATATATACACACTCCTGTGTGTGCTGTGTGTAGATAAATATATATTATATATACACACTCCTGTGTGCGCCGTGTGTAGATAACTATATATTATATATATACACACTCCTGTGTGTGCCGTGTGTAGATAAATATATATTATATATACACACTCCTGTGTGTGCCGTGTGTAGATAAGTATATATTATATATATACACACTCCTGTGTGTGCCGTGTGTAGATAAGTATATATTATATACACACACTCCTGTGTGTGCCGTGTGTAGATAAGTATATATTATATATATACACACTCCTGTGTGTGCCGTGTGTAGATAAGTATATATTATATATACACACTCCTGTGTGCGCCGTGTGTAGATAAGTATATATTATATATACACACTCCTGTGTGCGCCGTGTGTAGATAACTATATATTATATATACACACTCCTGTGTGTGCCGTGTGTAGATAAGTATATATTATATATACACACTCCTGTGTGTGCCGTGTGTAGATAAATATATATTATATATACACACTCCTGTGTGCGCCGTGTGTAGATAACTATATATTATATATACACACTCCTGTGTGTGCCGTGTGTAGATAAATATATATTATATATACACACTCCTGTGTGTGCTGTGTGTAGATAAGTATATATTATATATACACACTCCTGTGTGTGCCGTGTGTAGATAAATATATATTATATATACACACTCCTGTGTGTGCCGTGTGTAGATAAGTATATATTATATATACACACTCCTGTGTGTGCTGTGTGTAGATAAGTATATATTATATATACACACTCCTGTGTGTGCCGTGTGTAGATAAATATATATTATATATACACACTCCTGTGTGCGCCGTGTGTAGATAAGTATATATTATATATATACACACTCCTGTGTGCGCCGTGTGTAGATAAGTATATATTATATATACACACTCCTGTGTGTGCTGTGTGTAGATAAGTATATATTATATATACACACTCCTGTGTGTGCCGTGTGTAGATAAGTATATATTATATATACACACTCCTGTGTGTGCTGTGTGTAGATAAGTATATATTATATATACACACTCCTGTGTGCGCCGTGTGTAGATAAGTATATATTATATATATACACACTCCTGTGTGTGCCGTGTGTAGATAAATATATATTATATATACACACTCCTGTGTGCGCCGTGTGTAGATAAGTATATATTATATATATACACACTCCTGTGTGTGCCGTGTGTAGATAAATATATATTATATATACACAGTCCTGTGTGCGCCGTGTGTAGATAAATCTATATTATATATACACACTCCTGTGTGTGCCGTGTGTAGATAAGTATATATTATATATACACACTCCTGTGTGTGCCGTGTGTAGATAAGTATATATTATATATACACACTCCTGTGTGTGCCGTGCGTAGATAAATATATATTATATATACACACTCCTGTGTGTGCCGTGTGTAGATAAGTATATATTATATATACACACTCCTGTGTGTGCTGTGTGTAGATAAGTATATATTATATATACACACTCCTGTGTGTGCCGTGTGTAGATAAGTATATATTATATATACACACTCCTGTGTGTGCTGTGTGTAGATAAGTATATATTATATATACACACTCCTGTGTGCGCCGTGTGTAGATAAGTATATATTATATATATACACACTCCTGCGTGTGCCGTGTGTAGATAAATATATATTATATATACACACTCCTGTGTGCGCCGTGTGTAGATAAGTATATATTATATATATACACACTCCTGTGTGTGCCGTGTGTAGATAAATATATATTATATATACACAGTCCTGTGTGCGCCGTGTGTAGATAAATCTATATTATATATACACACTCCTGTGTGTGCCGTGTGTAGATAAGTATATATTATATATACACACTCCTGTGTGTGCCGTGTGTAGATAAGTATATATTATATATACACACTCCTGTGTGTGCCGTGCGTAGATAAATATATATTATATATACACACTCCTGTGTGTGCCGTGTGTAGATAAGTATATATTATATATACACACTCCTGTGTGTGCCGTGCGTAGATAAATCTATATTATATATACACACTCCTGTGTGCGCCGTGTGTAGATAAGTATATATTATATATACACACTCCTGTGTGTGCCGTGTGTAGATAAATCTATATTATATATACACACTCCTGTGTGCGCCGTGTGTAGATAAATACATATTATATATACACACACCTGTGTGCGCCGTGTGTAGATAAGTATATATTATATATACACACTCCTGTGTGTGCCGTGTGTAGATAAGTATATATTATATATACACACTCCTGTGTGTACCGTGTGTAGATTAATACATATTATATATATACACTCCTGTGTGTGCCGTGTGTAGATTAATACATATTATATATACACACTCCTGTGTGTGCCGTGTGTAGATAAATCTATATTATATATACACACTCCTGTGTGTGCCGTGTGTAGATTAATACATATTATATATATACACTCCTGTGTGTACCGTGTGTAGATAAATACATATTATATATACACACTCCTGTGTGTACCGTGTGTAGATGAATACATATTATATATACACACTCCTGTGTGTGCCGTGTGTAGATAAATCTATATTATATATACACACTAGTGTGTGTGCCGTGTGTAGATTAATACATATTATATATATACACTCCTGTGTGTACCGTGTGTAGATAAATACATATTATATATACACACTCCTGTGTGTACCGTGTGTAGATTAATACATATTATATATACACACTCCTGTGTGTACCGTGTGTAGATGAATACATATTATATATACACACTCCTGTGTGTGCCGTGTGTAGATTAATACATATTATATATATACACTCCTGTGTGTACCGTGTGTAGATGAATACATATTATATATACACACTCCTGTGTGTGCCGTGTGTAGATTAATACATATTATATATACACACTCCTGTGTGTACCGTGTGTAGATAAATATATATTATATATACACACTCCTGTGTGTACCGTGTGTAGATTAATACATATTATATATACACACTCCTGTGTGTGCCGTGTGTAGATAAATATATATTATATATACACACTCCTGTGTGCGCCGTGTGTAGATAAATACATATTATATATACACACTCCTGTGTGTACCGTGTGTAGATTAATACATATTATATATACACACTCCTGTGTGTGCCGTGTGTAGATAAATATATATTATATATACACACTCCTGTGTGTGCCGTGTGTAGATAAATATATATTATATATACACACTCCTGTGTGTGCCGTGTGGAGATAAATATATATTATATATACACACTCCTGTGTGTACCGTGTGTAGATTAATACATATTATATATACACACTCCTGTGTGTACCGTGTGTAGATAAATATATATTATATATACACACTCCTGTGTGTACCGTGTGTAGATTAATACATATTATATATACACACTCCTGTGTGTGCCGTGTGTAGATAAATATATATTATATATACACACTCCTGTGTGCGCCGTGTGTAGATAAATACATATTATATATACACACTCCTGTGTGTACCGTGTGTAGATTAATACATATTATATATACACACTCCTGTGTGTGCCGTGTGTAGATAAATATATATTATATATACACACTCCTGTGTGTGCCGTGTGTAGATAAATATATATTATATATACACACTCCTGTGTGTACCGTGTGTAGATAAATATATATTATATACACACACTCCTGTGTGTGCCGTGTGTAGATAAATATATATTATATATACACACTCCTGTGTGTGCCGTGTGTAGATAAGTATATATTATATATACACACTCCTGTGTGTACCGTGTGTAGATAAGTATATATTATATATTATACACTCCTGTGTGTACCGTGTGTAGATAAGTATATATTATATATACACACTCCTGTGTGTACCGTGTGTAGATTAATACATATTATATATACACACTCCTGTGTGTGCCGTGTGTAGATAAATATATATTATATATACACACTCCTGTGTGCGCCGTGTGTAGATAAATACATATTATATATACACACTCCTGTGTGTACCGTGTGTAGATAAATATATATTATATATACACACTCCTGTGTGTGCCGTGTGTAGATAAATATATATTATATATACACACTCCTGTGTGCGCCGTGTGTAGATAAATACATATTATATATACACACTCCTGTGTGTACCGTGTGTAGATAAATATATATTATATATACACACTCCTGTGTGTGCCGTGTGTAGATAAATATATATTATATATACACACTCCTGTGTGTGCCGTGTGTAGATAAGTATATATTATATATACACACTCCTGTGTGTGCCGTGTGTAGATAAGTATATATTATATATACACACTCCTGTGTGTACCGTGTGTAGATTAATACATATTATATATATACACTCCTGTGTGTGCCGTGTGTAGATTAATACATATTATATATACACACTCCTGTGTGTGCCGTGTGTAGATAAATCTATATTATATATACACACTCCTGTGTGTGCCGTGTGTAGATTAATACATATTATATATATACACTCCTGTGTGTACCGTGTGTAGATAAATACATATTATATATACACACTCCTGTGTGTACCGTGTGTAGATGAATACATATTATATATACACACTCCTGTGTGTGCCGTGTGTAGATAAATCTATATTATATATACACACTAGTGTGTGTGCCGTGTGTAGATTAATACATATTATATATATACACTCCTGTGTGTACCGTGTGTAGATAAATACATATTATATATACACACTCCTGTGTGTACCGTGTGTAGATTAATACATATTATATATACACACTCCTGTGTGTACCGTGTGTAGATGAATACATATTATATATACACACTCCTGTGTGTGCCGTGTGTAGATTAATACATATTATATATATACACTCCTGTGTGTACCGTGTGTAGATGAATACATATTATATATACACACTCCTGTGTGTGCCGTGTGTAGATTAATACATATTATATATACACACTCCTGTGTGTACCGTGTGTAGATAAATATATATTATATATACACACTCCTGTGTGTACCGTGTGTAGATTAATACATATTATATATACACACTCCTGTGTGTGCCGTGTGTAGATAAATATATATTATATATACACACTCCTGTGTGCGCCGTGTGTAGATAAATACATATTATATATACACACTCCTGTGTGTACCGTGTGTAGATTAATACATATTATATATACACACTCCTGTGTGTGCCGTGTGTAGATAAATATATATTATATATACACACTCCTGTGTGTGCCGTGTGTAGATAAATATATATTATATATACACACTCCTGTGTGTGCCGTGTGGAGATAAATATATATTATATATACACACTCCTGTGTGTACCGTGTGTAGATTAATACATATTATATATACACACTCCTGTGTGTACCGTGTGTAGATAAATATATATTATATATACACACTCCTGTGTGTACCGTGTGTAGATTAATACATATTATATATACACACTCCTGTGTGTGCCGTGTGTAGATAAATATATATTATATATACACACTCCTGTGTGCGCCGTGTGTAGATAAATACATATTATATATACACACTCCTGTGTGTACCGTGTGTAGATTAATACATATTATATATACACACTCCTGTGTGTGCCGTGTGTAGATAAATATATATTATATATACACACTCCTGTGTGTGCCGTGTGTAGATAAATATATATTATATATACACACTCCTGTGTGTGCCGTGTGTAGATAAATATATATTATATATACACACTCCTGTGTGTACCGTGTGTAGATAAATATATATTATATACACACACTCCTGTGTGTGCCGTGTGTAGATAAATATATATTATATATACACACTCCTGTGTGTGCCGTGTGTAGATAAGTATATATTATATATACACACTCCTGTGTGTACCGTGTGTAGATAAGTATATATTATATATTATACACTCCTGTGTGTACCGTGTGTAGATAAGTATATATTATATATACACACTCCTGTGTGTACCGTGTGTAGATTAATACATATTATATATACACACTCCTGTGTGTGCTGTGTGTAGATAAATCTATATTATATATACACACTCCTGTGTGCGCCGTGTGTAGATAAATACATATTATATATACACACTCCTGTGTGTACCGTGTGTAGATAAATATATATTATATATACACACTCCTGTGTGTGCCGTGTGTAGATAAGTATATATTATATATACACACTCCTGTGTGTGCCATGTGTAGATTAATACATATTATATATACACACTCCTGTGTGTGCCGTGTGTAGATAAGTATATATTATATATACACACTCCTGTGTGTACCGTGTGTAGATAAATACATATTATATATACACACTCCTGTGTGTGCCGTGTGTAGATTAATATATATTATATATACACACTCCTGTGTGTGCCGTGTGTAGATAAATATATATTATATATACACACTCCTGTGTGCGCCGTGTGTAGATAAATACATATTATATATACACACTCCTGTGTGTACCGTGTGTAGATAAATATATATTATATATACACACTCCTGTGTGTACCGTGTGTAGATAAATACATATTATATATACACACTCCTGTGTGTGCCGTGTGTAGATAAATATATATTATATATACACACTCCTGTGTGCGCCGTGTGTAGATAAATACATATTATATATACACACTCCTGTGTGTGCTGTGTGTAGATAAATCTATATTATATATACACACTCCTGTGTGTACCGTGTGTAGATTAATACATATTATATATACACACTCCTGTGTGTACCGTGTGTAGATAAATATATATTATATATACACACTCCTGTGTGCGCCGTGTGGAGATAAATCTATATTATATATACACACTCCTGTGTGCGCCGTGTGTAGATAAATACATATTATATATACACACTCCTGTGTGTACCGTGTGTAGATTAATACATATTATATATACACACTCCTGTGTGTGCCGTGTGTAGATTAATACATATTATATATACACACTCCTGTGTGTGCCGTGTGTAGATTAATACATATTATATATACACACTCCTGTGTGCGCCGTGTGTAGATAAGTATATATTATATAAACACACTCCTGTGTGTACTGTGTGCAGATTAACCCCTTAACGACCCTTGACAGTCGTAGCACGTCTTGGGTTGTTTTGACTTAACGATCCATCACGTGCTATGACCGTCGTGGAATTCCACGCTTCCCCCGCAGCTGCACGCCGTTCGAGGAGTCTGGAATCCGAATCAGCAAAAAAATATAAAAAAATGCTCCATGGTCCTTTAGTGACTGCAACTTGCCTTTGCGGACGGTCTTTAAGGGGTCAATATATATTATATATACACACACTCCTGTGTGTGTAGATAAATATATATTATATTTACTCCTGTGTGTACATTAATATACATGATATATACTCCTGTGTGTACAGTGTGTATATATAATCCAGTGTGTACAGTGTGTATATATAATATGCTTTATATATCCACTCCTGTGTGACTCACATTAACCGTCTGAGTTCAACAGGAGTAAGCAATGCATTCCAATGCACTGCGTACCCCTCTGCCACTCAAAGTGTTAAAGGGATAGTAATAATTCGTTTTAACTTTATTTTATTTTGTAGGCATTAAAAAAACATGAAGAATGATATAAGTCTTATCTCTCAAACCTTTATGGTTTGAGAGATATTCACAAGCAAAGTTTCCCCTCCCGCCCCTTTTACCTAGTGTAAGCCATCTCTTCTCAGATGTGGAATCCAGTCCATAGACCAGACAGATAACAGCAGGGGACAATCTTCTTCCTATGAGAACAATGAAAGCCCTGCCCCCCTTGACAAGTTTTTCAGGTTTTTCCCTTATCTTAATTGAAGATTGTCCCTCTCTGCAGTCTACCTGGGCACCTCCCTTCTGGCTGAGCAGTGTTACATCAGTAAAAGGGGAGGGAGGGGGATACTTTGTCATTGAATTACTGTTGAACTACAACTCTGACAGTATTGAAATAACACTCTCCAAAGTCCAAATACTATGATGATTAATTAGAGCTGCTTTTATTATGAAACATTACTATCCCTTTAAGCATTGTTTAAAAAACAGACAGGCAGAGCTGTCCCACACTGCTAGTACGTTATAAATGTGCCCTTTCTGTTTGTTTCCCGCAGACCAGTATGACAATTGTTTTCATCATTCCCCTCATCGTACGGGAAACCCGATCGATCAGGAGAGAAAGACGATCGTCTCGGCTGGCGGGGTGACAGTCATTTTTGTTTACCGGATTAAACTGACCAAAGGAACTGCACGCGGATTCGGACAGGTGCATTTTCCTGGTGCAAACAACTAAACTACAGACTGAGACACACTTGGGATTATTTCCGTTCTTGTAAGAATTCACTTGTATAATCATCAAAGAGGTTCTTATCAAAATAAAGAATCTATCTGCCGCTTTGCCCCGAAGTTAATATCATGTTACACATGATGGAGGGGTCTTTGGGGCAGTAAAAGACTTTCAGACTTTATTTCCAAGACTGATAATCAGCGGTATCCAGTTCCCACATTTGTGGTTAAACCGATTAGGACCAAAGCCACACCACTCTGGTCATTAAGAGGTTAACTTCACGGATTGGATTTCTTTTTTGCAGCTGCCGGAAATTTGACGTTTATTTGTTGGCTGTGGAGTCCAAACGCCTCTCTTGGTACAGAATCATCGTGTTCCCTTTGTCTAAGGGCTTGTGACCTCATGAGCGCTAAACAACATTTATAAGACTTTCACAAAACCGTTGCACATTAGGGATATCTGTTTTTACAAGGCTGATATGTTAGATGTGCACAGAGGGAGTTTACAATCAATCGTGTTTCCTTTAATGTTTAAGTTTGTAAATGAATGTAGGGATGACCCCATGATTTCACTATGGGATTCTAGTTGGGAAAACACAACAACTATTTAGGATGATAAAGAAACATGAACAGCTCTTAATACTAAATCTCCAATTACAGTAATATGGGCAGAAAATCTTAATGGCCCTTGTGAATTAATTAGTGTGAATAGGTTCCCCAAAATGTAATCTTTTATTAGTACTGAATATCATGCCCAAGGAGGCGGACATAATTCTTTGTTACAGCAGTCAAGGACTTCAGACTACCCTCACTGAAGGCATCTTATGAAAATGTAACCCTTTGAGTGCCAGAGGGGTACACAACGCATTGCAAAGCAATGCGTTGTGTACCCCTCTAGCACTCAAAGGGTTAATTGGAAACAGTTTGTTGTCCAGGAGTCCTGCAAAATGAATCGTACCTGCGTTCATAGATAGCATATGTAGTACAAATTAAAAATGTATTATGGGCTACCAATCCACAGAGAATTAAAGGGATAGTAATACTTCAATTTTACTATGCCCCACCTTGTAGTCCTTAAAAAACTGAATTAAACTAGCCCAGCAGCATCTCTCAAACCTTTATGGTTTGAGAGATATCCCCTTTCAAAGTTTCCTCTCCCCTGACGTCAGTGTTCTAGCTGACAGCAGGGAAATCCGGTCCCGGGTCCGGCGGAGGCTCTTCAGCAGAGCCGGTATTGCGATATGGAAGAAGAAATCCTTCATTGAAATGGTCTTCTACTTGTGCTTGCAAACCAAGCACAAACCAAGCACACGTAGAAGACCATTTCAGTGAAGGATTTCTTCTTCCATAACGCGATCTCGGCTCTGCTGAAGAGCCACCGCTTGCTCAGGGACCGGATTCCCCTGCTGTCAGCTAGAACGCCGACGTCAGGGGAGAGGGAACTTTGAAAGGGGATATCTCTCAAACCATAAAGGATTGAGAGATGCCGCTGGGCTAGTTTAATTCAGTTTTTTAAGGGCTACAAGATGGGGGATAGTAAAATTGAAGTATTACTATCCCTTTAATTCAGTGGCCTTTAGGATTCTCTGACAAGATTAAGGTAAGTGTAGGGTAGTTAGCGGATACTAGTGTTTATTTAAAGGGACATAAATACTAAAATACAACTTCATGTTGTATGCAACAAACAAAAGAAATAATGTTATAACATTTACACATCAGGATGTTAAAGTTTCCAAACCTTGATAGAACTTACGTTATATGATGCTGCTTATGCTGCTTTTCAGCAGTGCTGGGGAAAGCTGTTTTCCTCTGAACTCTTCATTTGCTGGTCAGGATACTCTGTACTGTGCTGTGTGTCACACTGCATGAAGTGAGGAGTGCGAATGGAAATTGATTCCCCCAGCATACGTGAAAATTGCAAATAAAATTTAAATTCTTTCAAAGTATGGGGAAGTTTTCAGATCATCTTTATGGAGTTAAATAAGGGTACTCCCAGTACTGGTAGATGCATCATTCAGAAGTTATTACAGTGCAGTTACATATACAGTTTTCTGTTGTGGTTACCAAGCTGCGCTATTCCTGTCGCTTTCTGTAGAGGGCATCAGACTACTATTCAAGCTCTCCTATCTATATATTTATAAAACTGGAGTTATTCTGGAGTCAACCAATTACACCATAGGAGACTAATAAAAAATCCTAAATCCCCTGCACTTGAATAGAGTTTTTTAACCCCTTGAATGCTAGAGAGGTCACCAATGCATTGTTTAAAAGCAATGCATTGGAGACCTCTCTAGCATTCAAGCGGTTAGAAGCCCAATTTAATTTTAGAAATAATTTGTATTTGTCCCTTATGGTTTACTTCAGTTTGATTTTATAAATATGGGTCAATGTCCCCAAAAGTTGGTGCCGTTGATAAAAGTTTGAGAAGTTTAATCTCTGATAACTTTTCAATCGAGCATCTCCCAGTAGAAATGTATTTTACTTGTCAGGCAAAGCACTTCATAATCCGTACTGTTCGTTTTATACAAGAAGAGCGAGTGGTGAGCACACAGAGGCTCCCCTGTTCCTCTATAGTGGACAAAAATCAAAAACAACTTTACAACTGTTTTGCCAACTTTGTTTTTTATGGGCAACTGTTTATAGGATGGTGTAGCAACAGCGCCACTGTACAGTTTCAGGCCACTGTGATACTACACCTAAAAATTAAAGTTTGAGCTTTTATAACTTATGAATAAATTGCCTCTCAGCAGTGGGAGTACCCTTGTTTTACTGAGGAGGATAAGCACTACAATAAATATTACTATGCCCTTAGAATTTGTAGTTCACGTGCTCTTCCTATGGATATAAAAGACAACTCTTAAAGACCATTTGAACATTTGCTTAGCCTCGACACGGAGGCTCTGCAGCAGAGCTGCAATCTCGTTAGTTACGACGAGTCCCTTCATTGGAATGGTCTAAAACGTGTTCCTGGTTTGCAAGTACACGTTTTAGACCATTCCAATGAAGTCATTCGTTGTAAATAACTCGATTGCAGCTCTGCTGCAGAGCCTCCGTGTCGACCGACACGGATCTCCTGCTGACAGCTTTACAGATGTCAGTAGAAGACATTGAACTTTAAACGCCTGTATCTCTTAAACCATAGCGGTTTGAGAGATACGTTTTTTTGCATTTAGCTCCGCTTTTTAAGCTCTTCTAAATGCAAAAAACTTTTTTGGAGATTACTAACCCTTTAATTAAAATAAACTGTCAAAGGGGAGATATTTCTCTGAACACAAGAAAGGCGATTCTAAAAAACTCCTTTTATAACAATCTATATAATAAAATGTGCACACTCATGGCTGCCTGCGTATTCACGGGAAAAGCACGTTTGGTTGGTTTTTATCAGATTTCCGGATACTTTCACCTAAAATGTATCTTGCACATGCTGCTTAGGAGTATATATTTAACCTTTTGCTTGCCAGAGCAATACGTTGGACACCCTTCTGGCATGTAAAGGGTTAATAGAACATTTGTAGGCGATCCTGGGCCTTATGTGTAAAAGCAAAGCAATTCAGGGACACTGCAGTGAGCGAAAACAGTGCACTGAGGATTGACCCCTTAAGGCCGGAATTCCAGGCTCCCTGCGCGGCTGCACGCCGTTCGGGGAGTCCAGAATCGAATCGTTAAAAAAAAAAAAAAATGGACGTGGTCCTTAACGGACCGCAAAGTACGTGCACGGCCGGTCCTTAAGGGGTTAAAAAGCCCCATTTAAATTACTATGACCCTAAGGAGCAGTTGGTTTTTCACAGAATTAGTCGACATCAAAGCAAAAAATGATGTACTCCGGGTGTATGGTTTGTTTTGCACATCTCTCTGGCACTTAAAGAGTTTAAAACGCAATCTGAATTAAGAGGAATGTAAAGCATCCAATACCTCAATGATAATCTAGCAGAAGGGGGAGATATAACATTTGTATGATATAACCATGCTGTTTTAACCCTCGGCAATGCATGATCACCCCCTGGCACTCAAAGGGTTAAGGAGCTGTATTTTTTAATTTGGAAATATATGTCATTGTTCGGCAACTGCTGAAAATGATCGATTCATCCCATTTTTACCCTTACAATAGCAGTCACCAAACATTTTGGTGCTGGTGAGGAATTCTTTATATCCAAATGAAATCCCCGTCTGACCCAAACAATTAAGCACGAATATTAATAGGTGCATTATAATAATTTTTAAAAAAATACGTGGGACTTGACATTCTTTCGGACATTAAAAGGATATTAATGTCAAAAGATAAAGTAATATTCGATTGTTCATTATAATCTTATATAATGCACAGTACCGTTTTCAATGTCCATATCATTGTTCCCTGTTGTGATCCGTCCAGACCGGCTTTCAGAGATGAGCGATGTCGGAAAAAGGTGTGGGAGTGGGGAACGTTCAGCTCAAATTACAAGGATAATACAACTATATGGACATGGAAAACGGTACGGTGCATTATATAAAATTATATATATATATATATATATATATATATATATATATGAACAACTAAATATTACTTTATCTGTTGACATTACTATTAGTATTCTAACTGCAATTGATGTTGAACTGTTCTCACTTTCTATGGAGAACTTTAGTTTAACTCCAGCGAGCCCAGAGTTCACTAGAAAAAAAATTCCCTTCTGGGCAACAGGTGGCACTGTTCCTAACAGTTTAATGAAAGATTAAAAAAAGAAACATTTTACCTGTATTAATGTCTGAATGAAGCATCTATCCGCAGTGAGGGATCCTTGTTTTATTTTTCAGCTCCTACAATATATATTTGTATACTTTCATAATAAAAAGTTGCTGCCACTTTAATGGTCTGTAAAAGAGATTGGCAACCTGTGGTTCTTCAGCTGTTTTTGAGGATGCGAGTTGTAGTCTAACAGCTGGAGAGGTGCATGTTGCCCACCCTTGGTCTATATTCTGCCTATATCCTGAATGTTTTACAACTATATGGGGTTCAGTGATTTGGGTGCTAGAATTACAGTTCCGTGGGCTATATGCACAAAGAAGCAAATATGGAGCAAACCAACTGCACTATTGGGGACGCATGCAAGTTTCACTTGATTTAAATGGGGGCTTTAACCCCTTGAATACTATAGAGGTCTACAGTCCGTTGTTTTGCAATGCGTTGGAGTAGTATTCAAGGGGTTTAAATCCCCTTCGTACCACACACACACACACACACACACACACACACACACACACACCATGATACAGTTGGTTTGATCTAGATTTGTTCCTTTATGGATACAGCCCTATATATTCAGGACCAGATTTATATCCCAGGTGCCCTTAGCTCTGCCCTTGACCACACCCCTACTCCTCACATGACCCCGCCCCCAGTTCCATGTTCTGTTTCCTGGCACACAAAATACTTTTGGCCTATAAAATCTTTTACCCCATGGTTGCTAAACAGATCTCTTTAAAGGGCTGTAAAACTGATGCAGGGACCGAGATGGCCTTGGCCCCACCTACACTTCACAATGTGGGTGTGGCCAGCAAGCTGAGGCACCACCCCTTAACATTTGGCGCTCTAACCAATTGCCTACTGGGAAATCCGGACCTGTTTATATATTAATTTCTGTTTGCACATTGAGTCTGTGTACAGAACCGTATATAATTGTACATTGTTCTAGCGTGTAAATATCCATCTTTAACCCTTTGAGTGCCAGAGGGGTACGCAACGCTCTGCAATACGTTGCGTACCCCTCTGGCACTCAAAGGGTGAATTCGTTTATCTGCCAATCAGACCTGAATGTAATTAAGGGAATTGAAACTGACATTTTTTTTTTTTTCTGTTTAACAAGATAATCATGTATTATTCATTGTTTTGTGATCATTAGAATTAATGTGTAACCTTATTTCTTTTTCTACAAAATGAAACTGTGCAATAGTCGCCTCGTGTGTCCCGTTATTCAGATCTCCGTCACGTGATTTTGTTTTTTTCTGTAATCCTTTCGGCTCTTTCATATGGATGACAGACCTGTATCAGACCCTGCTACAGTTCAGTCACCTGTGTTGTAAACTCTCCTTTCGCCTGTATTCCGCTGCCGATCCCGATGCTGGGGTTGTGTGGAGGACAGCCGGCCTACAGGAGCTCCAGCAGAATATTATTATTTGGCGCTCACATGGCTCGGCCATTCATTGGACGCTGTGACCAGCATCTCAACCTCCAACATCACCATGTGACTGGTCTGTCAGTGACCTGTATGCCTCCTTGCAGATCTCTCCTGCTATAATTTTACTGTGTGCTGGAGTGAACACAGTAAAGATGCATTTCGATGGACTTTGCTGCTTTCCTGCAACATAATGGTGACCTGTACCAGCATGGTCTCACCAGCGCACCATCACTGTGTTGGTTTTACCCGCATGAAAAGGATTTTGAGTGCCCGAGGGTTGAGCAGCATGTAGCTTCTCTCCCCACCTCTGGCACGCAAAGGGTTTATAGGGACAATAATGTTTAAAGGGATAGTAATACTTGGTTTTATCTTTATTTTATTTTGTAGGCATTAAAAAAACATGAAGAACAATATAAGTCTTATTTCTCAAACCTTCATGGTTTGAGAGATATTCACAAGCAAAGTTTCCCCTCCCGCCCCTTTTACCTAGTGTAAGCCATCTCTTCTCAGATGTGGAATCCAGTCCATAGACCAGACAGATAACAGAAGGGGACAATCTTCTTCCTATGAGAACAATGAAAGCTCTGCCCCCCTTGACAAGTTTATCAGGTTTTTCCCTTATCTTAATTGAAGATTGTCCCTCTCTGCAGTCTACCTGGGCACCTCCCTTCTGATCTGGCTGAACAGTGTTACATCACAAGGGGCGGGAGGGGGATACTTTATCATTCAGTTACTCTTGAACTACAACTCTGACAGAATTGAAATAACACTCTCCAAAGTCCAAATACTATGATGATTAATTAGAGCTGCTTTTATTATGAAACATTACTATCCCTTTAAGTGAGTGCCAGAGAGGTATCCAACGCATTGTGTTGCAAGGACCTTTCTGGCTCTCAAAGGGTTAAATACAGCTCGCCATTATATTATTTAATGGAAAGCAGATACGTCATTTAACATTTCCAAATCTTGGTAGAAATTAAAATATGAGGTTACAAATGGGGAAAGCAGTTTTCCTTTGCTCTGATTACTTCCTGCCGTGTCCGTAAAATATAATCCCCTGACCAGGAAGTGAGGGGTGTAAAGGAAAATTGCTTCCTCCAGTTCATTGAGGGTAAGGGGGAAATGCAGCTTTAGTTATGTTATGGAGGATGTGTCACCTGTCCCAGTCTTCACCTAAAAGGGAGCACCATCTTGACAGGGTCTTCATGACCCTTCCTCCTCGTTCATTTAGTCTACCCTTCTGGTAGACACTGATAAGCGCTGGAATCCTCTGGAGGAGGAGGATGAGAGTGGCCATTTTAGGACATTATTAGAATTATCCTCTATATAGCTTCAGCTTATTCCACAGGCCTGTACAATAGGGAATAGATTGTCAGGGTATTTAAATGAAGATGCAAGAGACAAGTACAGAAATTGAACTCCACCTTTATTAATAAAGCACAGGTAAAAGGAATAGTGCAACAGACCGAGTCCCCGAGTGAGAACATACCCGGAGTCAGAGTAGGTGGTTCCTACCAGAAAAAGGAGACTGTTCAGGAGGGTCTCACTGGAGATAGCCGAGAACCGGGAATATGACCCAGCCAAAACTAGGACAGGAACAGGTAACGGCAATGCCCAAAGGCAACAGGAGTAGTTCTAGGCCAGAGGCCTATAATCGATAGTCAGACCTAGCCAGGGGTCAAACACAGAGCGGGTAGTCAGCCAGAGCCACAGGTCTGCACCAGAATGTATAATCACACAGCCAAGGGTCATACACGAAGCAGAGAGTCAGCTAGGCAAGGGTCATACACGGAGCAGAGAGTCAGCCAGGCAAGGATCAGCACCAGATCAGACACAGGACACAATCAACTACTGCACTGGACACCAACGTAAGGGCGAAGGAGCCCGGTGTTCAGGCAGCTAATAAACCCTATGCCCCAGCCGAGAAGAGGAGCACACAACGAACCCCGAGGGTAAAAAGCGGTGCGCGTGTCACAAGAGACTTCCTCTGACGCGCACCCGCTCGAGGGGCAAGGAATGTGGAAGTGAGCCTCATAATGAGACGCAGCACGAACCGCGAAGAGGCACGCACGCAGCCGACTCCCAGCTGCCAGCCGCGAGGTAAGTCATCTCCATGACCTAGACATTCAGAGATATTAAACGGTGCAAATAGAACATAAAAAACAAAAGGATCAGACGGCCCCCTACTGGTGAGAGCTTACAGTCTAGCGGAAGGTGGATGGGACACAGTAAGAGTAAGTGATCTGAGGTGTAAGTGCCTCCTAACACATGAACTGCCAATCAGTGGGTGGGAGAATTAAGTGCTGTGAGCAATATATACATGTTGTGCCACACAGGTAAGAGAACGCTGCTCTGATGAGGTTAGAGTCCCTAACTGCTAAACCACTAATCTCTAAAACCATTACATTGATTAAAAAAACAAAAAGCACTAGGAGGAGATGCACTAAGGTGTGATAAAGAGGAGATGACTTCTCCAGTGATATTACTGCTCCAGTTCTTATGTTATTCTATGAAACGTATGTGTCACAACCCGTCCTGACCGGAGGCGGCCTTGGTTCTGAGTACTGAATTCCTACACATATACTCTGGACTTTGTCACTTTCCCTGCCCTTGGATGGTCAGTTCTTAGCTTCTTTGTACCTGTTATCCTGATTCCTTTTGTGACCTGGTTTTGAACTTCGTTGTACCGTCTATCTGGCTTCCTGACCTCGGCTTTGTTTCTGACTATCCTTCGAGATCCTGTGGGTCGACTCTTTGCGCCATTTCTTCACCGGCCTCCTGTGTACAGACTCTGGCTCTGTTCTCTGACCTCTGGCTTCCATTGCTTCAACCAGCTTCTTGTGTACAGATTCCAGCTTGCCTTACGACTCTCTGCAGATCTACGACCCCGAGGTACCGACTGCCCTGCCTGCTCAATTAATTGTGTACTGACTCCAGCTTGCCTTACTACTCTCCGCATATCTACGACCCAGAGGTACCGACGAATCAGATTCTCCGACTACTTGTGTACCGACTCCAGCTTGCCTTACGAATCTCCATTACTCTACAACTCCAAGGTATCAACGACTCGGATTCTCCAACTACTTGTGTACCGATTCATGGATTACCTACGACCTCTGCTTCTCCTTGACTCTTGATTCCACCCTGTGGTTTGACTGCTGGACTCTGCAGTTCGGTTCTGAATCTGTGTCAGCGCTGGTATTTCTCCGCATCTCTGTACACTAGCTAACCCTAGCCCAGGCTGAGAAACTGTGATAGTATGCACTAAGATATCTCTTAGTGCACAGGCTGCATAGAATAACATAGGAACTGGAGAAGTTTTATTACTGGAGAAGTTATCTCTGTTTTATCACACCTTAGTGCATCTCCCCCAAGGTATTGTTGCCTTAGGTCGGTCCAAGACTCAGGTCTCTTGGGAAGCTACAAAATAACCTGTTGGGGAGATCATTTTCTCATCCACCCAATGCTACAAGCTGCTGTTTTTATGATCTCTCTCACTCTAATGGTACACCATCCTATGGACAGCTCTGGTCCCGGGACCATAAATCTCCAAAGGATGGTGTAGTAACAGCGCCACTGTACAATTTCAGGCCACTGTGATATTGCACAAAAAAATGTAACTTTGAGCTGTAATAACTTTTGAATAAAACACCTTTCAGCAGTGGGAGTACCCTTGTTTTTCTCAGGGGGATAAACCCTACAATATATATTTTTTTATATTTTAAGTATCACTATCCCTTTAAAGAAACCCAGACACCTACAACTGAACTGGGGTTATATACACTTAAATATCCTGTACTTCATCCTATCATCTGTAAAACATTCAATTTGTTTTCTAAGGCTCAAAATCTAATCTTACATGCCCTCCATGGGCGCAGCCATTCCTACCTTTTCCAGAGCTTCCATTGATTGAGCAGAATTATCTGTGAATTGGCTGATTTAAAGGGATAGTAATACTTAAAATGTAAAAAAAAATATGTTGTAGGGTTTATCCCCCTGAGTAAAACAAGAGTACTCCCACTGCTGAAAGGAGTTTCATTCAAAAGTTATTAATTTTCAAAGTTTATTTTTTTAGGCGCAATATCACAGTGGCCTGAAATTGTACAGTGGCGCTGCTGCTACACCATCCTATGGAGATTTATGGTCAACTGACCAGAGCTGTCCATAGGATCGTGTAGCAACAGCGCCACTGTACAATTTCAGGCCACTGTGATATTGCACCTAAAAAATTCAACTTTGAAAATTAATAACTTTTGAATGAAACACCTTTCAGCAGTGGGAGTAGTCTTGTTTTACTCAGGGGGATAAACCCTACAACATATTTGTTTTACATTTTAAGTATTACTATCCCTTTAAGATAACAGCCTTTCTGAATACAAGAACAGTGCCCTGTATTCACAATTAACTGACTTTACCTCTTAAATGCTCTCTGAACAGGCCAATTTACACGTGCATTAGGGTTATTTTTTAGGGATGTATCATAAGTAATTAATCTGTATACATGTTAGCTGTACGTACATGCTAAATAAACTTAATTCAACCTAATTCATTTTTCACCTGCATGTGCCTTTAAGAACTGACACTGTCTTCCTCCGCTGTATAACCTCACACTTCTCTCATTCCTTAGCTCTACAAGAGAAGATTAGCGTGTGAATGAACATGTGGCCTGTAGCGTGTAGTCAGCAGCCTGCTGTTTCCACATGTCAGAACACGTGACATTGCTGTGTGTAGGGGTTTTACAAGGTTCATCTAAGGTCGATTTTACTTTTTTTTTCCTCTGCAAACTTTTTCTCAAATTGGTCTACAATGTAAACACAGACTTGATTACAAACATGCAATATTTACATCAAGAAACATCTCCGTGAGTTATTTTGTATGTGGAATACAAGAATGTCTTATTCATCAATATAAAAGGTATCCTTTGAAAATGTCACCCTGTTGTGGGGGGGCAACACAATGGCGATATCGGAATGGCGTCTGCATGAAAATAGCGACGTTCTGATAGCGCAGGAAGCAGAATGTCGTATCCACACTGCGAGCCTGGTTTTTAACATACTCTCCAAGGGCTTAATGCAGCATTAAACTGCTGAACAGTGTTTAATGCTGCATTAACCCCTTCAGTGCCATAAACCAGTGCCAAAAATAAATACCGGTCACAGGATTGATATGGTTGCCACCCAGCTGGTATTTTACCAGCAGGCCGGTAAAAAATTGGCTTCTGTCCAATGTTAAGTCTATGGAGGGAATGCCATGGCCGGTATTTTTTTTGAAGGAAAGGTGGCAACCCTAAGGATTGAATATGTAACGGCTGTTACAGAGGAGGGCACTGAAGGGGCACTCAAGGGGTTAATGCAGCATTAAACTGCTGAGCAGTGTGAGAACCCTGTGTACTGCCTGTTGGAGAGTATGGGGTATATACTGTGTACACACTGGTTGTTCTGTGGTGAGTCATAAACTATTGTAGCAAGTATAAGGTTACAGACCCTGGGCTGGATTCAGATTCAGGAGATAAGTGTTACCTTCCGTTTTATAAGAAACTAGTGTAAAAGCCCGTGTATAGGGGCCAAGGTCTGGGTGGTGTTAATCGTTTGAGTGCCAGAGGGGTACACAACGGATTGCTTTGCAATGCGTTGCGTACCCCTCTGGCATTCAAAGGGTTAAGAGGCCGGTCCTGCTCTGTGTCCTGCCGCCGACGCAGTCATGCACTGTAGAGACTGCCCGAAAGCACAGAATGCTCCCAGCACAGAACTCCCAGCATTCCTACACCTCCCAGCATTCTGTGCTCCCAGCACAGAACTCCCAGCATTCCGTGCTCCCAGCATTCCTACACCTCCCAACATTCCATGCTCCCAGCATTCTGTGCGTTCAGGCAGTCTCTACTGCGCATGATGGCTTCTGACAAACATCCTAGCAAATTATTATATAGGACGTTCCTATTGAAGTCTATGGGGAAAGCTGGAGATAAAAGCAGAGATAAAATTAGCATCTGCTGTGAATCCAGCCCTTTGAGTGGATACGATATTCTGCTGCCTGCCATACCAGAATGTCGCTATTTTCACGCAGGCGGTATTCTGATATCGTGTGTATAGGTAAATCCAATGTGCCACACTAAGTGTATACAAAATTCGTACCTAAATCAAAAGGCTGCAACAGAATATACTAACTCCACCACTTTGTGTTATAAGAACCAAAAATAATAGGGGGCGGGAATCTCTTTTATTATTTTTGGTATTCTAATATCGCTGTTTTCAACACAATGACATTTTTAATACGCCGTTGTGTTCCACGCCATGATACAGATTTTCAGTAAAAGGTCCCTCCTGGCTCTCGTAAGATGATGTGATCAGTCTTCAGTGAGCCATTAACTGCAACAACTTAGAGACGTCACTGCTTGAACACACAGGATGAGCAGGACATTGTCCTTTGCCTTTCTGGTACAAATTATACAGATTTACAGACTAAAGAAGTGGTTAATTGGAACTGATTAGATAGTAAGTAACACTGGACTGTCTCACCCTCAGAATTTAGCCTTTCGTCCTGACAGTTCTCAAGTCTGGTATTCATAGCTGGGAACGTCATCTTCTTGAACCCCTTAGAGGGCTCGCATGCTGTGAACAGAGGTAAGTAAAATCAGCTATTTGTGTCATAAGGGGGCGTGGCTTCATTAGTGTGTTGGGCTTATCAGTATGGTACTTGGGAAGTGGGCAGAACAGGGTGCGAAGGAGGAGAAGTGAGCAGAAAAGGATGGGAAGGAGAAGATGTGGGAGGGAAGTGGGAGAAACAGGGTGTGAAGGAGGAGAAGCGGGTGAGAAGTGGAAAGAACAGGGTGAGAAGGAGGAGATGTGGGGGGAACAGGGTGGGAAGGAGGAGAAGTGGGGGGAACAGGGTGGGAAGGAGGAGAAGTGGGAGGAACGGGGTAAGAAGGAGGAGAAGTGGGAGGAACAGAGTGAGAAGGAGGAGAAGTGGGAGGAATGGGGTAGAAGGAGGAGAATGGGAGGAACAGGTTGGAAGGAGGAGAAGTGGGAAGAGAGGGGTGAGAAGGAGGAGAATGGGAGGAACAGATTGGAAGGAGGAGGGATGGGGTGGGAAGGAGGAGAAGTGGGATGAACGGGGTGGGAAGGAGGAGAAGTGGGAGGAACAGGATTGGATGGAGGAGAAGTGGGAGGAATAGGTTGGAAGGAGGAGAAGTGGGAGGAACGGGATGAGAAGGAGAAGAAGTGGGAGGAACAGGGTGGGAAGGAGGAGAAGTGGGAGGAACAGGGTGGGAAGAAGGAGAAGTCGGCAGAAAGTGGGAGGAAACAGGTAGGAAGAGAAGAAATGGAATGAACAGGATGGGAATGAGTAGAAGTGGGTGGGAAATTAGCAGAAAAGGGTGGGAAGGCAGAGAAGTGTGTGGGAAGTGGGAGGAACAGGGTGGGAAGGAAATGGAAGGAACAGGGTGGGAAGGAGGAGGAGTGGGCGGTAAGTGGGAGGAACAGGACGGGAAAGAGAAGTGGGTGGCAAGTAGGAGGAACCGGGTAGTAAGGAGGGGAAGTGGGAGGAACAGAGTGGGAAGGAGGAGAAGTTGGCGGGAAGCAGGAGGAACAAGGTGGGAAGGAGGAGACGTTTCAGCGGAATCTCACCACCAAATGAAAATCAGCCTCTGTCCTGTGAGACCCGGTAATTAACTCTTATAACCAGAGTCTCCGGGGCAGATCCGGTGAGATCACAGGTATGAAGGTAATGTAAGGCAAGACGGGAAGTGTCTGCACGGCATGACTCAATTTGCAGAGTCTATACATCTAAATAACTCAAAAAATGTTTTCTGAATAGAGGAAATGTCCATGTAATACAGGTGATGTGGAAAGTTCTTTCAGAATCACCAGAATTGGTTTTAGGTAACAGAGTCCCTTTAAAGGCAGCATATTAGGTGACTTAACAAGTGGCGTAACTATAGGGGTCGCACCTGCGTCCGGGCCCGTCACTCCAGGGGCCCAGCCGCCCCCTGCAACCCCTCCACTTGGCTCCCGCAATCTCCCTCCGGTGCTCTAGTAATGCAGAGCGCTGGGAGATGACATCATCTCCATGACATCATCTCCCAGCGCTCTGCATTACTAAGAGGACCGCGTGGGAGCTCCAGGTTGGAGATGGGGACTTTGTGGAGATTGAGGGGCATTGTGGAGGGGGTCAATGTGGTTCAGGGGGTCAATGTGTGTGTGTGTGGGGGGGGGAGGCACTTCTTGCACCAGGGCCCGCAGGCTTCAAGTTACGCCTCTGGACTTAACCGTTTCAGCTTTGCATTGCATTGCTCACCACCATGGCACTTAAATGGTTAAACTCAGGTGTGATCTATGCTATCTAGTCATGAAAATCATTAGGCCATATGCACAAAGTAAAATGAAGCAATTCTGGGGCACATCAACTGCACCATAGGGGACATTAAAATTACCCAAATTCCCTTTGATCTAACTATTTGAATGCCAGAGGTCTCCAACTCATTTCTTCCCAATGTATTTCATGGGTTAAAATCCCCATTTCAATGAAAGTTCATGTTTATTTGCTGCCTTTGGTGCAGCGGGTTGGTTTTAGGATAACGGATTATTTGTATTTGTATTTATAGCGCTAATATCACAAAATATGAATAATAATAGATTACTATTCAACACTAGTAAAAATAATTTTTAACCCTTTGAGCGCCAGAGGGGTACGCAACGCATTGCAAAGCAATGCGTTGCGTACCCCTCTGGCACTCAAAGGGTTAATGTACATGAATATTATACATATGCTCCACAGTCTGTTTAACCCTTTAAGGACCAGAGGGGTGCGCAACGCTTTGCAATGCACCCCTCTGGCCATTAAATAGTTAAAAAGCATTAGCGTTCGCCTCGGTTTGATCACAAAGAACAAAGGATCTGTCTGCCCTTTGTGTTTGTAATTCCACAGTTTATCCACTAGGGGGACATTTCACCAGGAAACAGTCATTTACTGCAAACCTTTGCTCCCAGCAGACAGAGCATTGTGTGTTCTGCAGGTCATCATAACAGAGTTAATGTGTACCAGGGCTCGCCAGAAATTGTGTGTGATTAATATGTGCAATACTCTCCTGCACGCTCAAGGACAAGGTATTGTCACGTGCAATAAAAGGCTGTCTAACATCTTCTACCATGTAATAATTATCTATAGCTATTAATTTATTTAGAAAGCGCTTTTCAGGAAGAATGCAGTGAGATTTCTCTTATTCATTTAGAAAGTGTTTTACCGGGAAGAATACATTGAGATTTCTCTCGTTATCAAGTATGTCCTAGAGCAGTGGTTCTCAACCTTTTTTGTTCGGGGTACCCCTAACACATAATCTTGAACATTCGGGGCACCCCTAACATATTTAATGTAATTTATCAAGGAATAATGAAGGGTACAGTACACAAACATACAGTTATTATTAGGTCTTCTAATCATAATAACAGAACTAAACATATTGTACATTTTAATTTCTATAAATCTTTATTTAGAGGTCCATTTTATTTAGTCTTTATAGAAAACATGGGGCACCCTAAGTTGATGTTCGTGGCACACCAAAGTGCCACGGCACCCTGGTTGAGAATCACTCTCCTAGAGAGAATTTGGAATACAAAGTTACACATTTATACACAAGTTAGCTGACCAGAAATCCCTTTAACTCCTAATCCAGTATCAGTAAATGTCATTCTGTAGGACTGCGCAGGAATTGGTGCAGTAGACATTATAATACACACACACACATATATATATATTTACAGGGAGAGATTGCAAGTTAAGAAACAAGAAACTAATTTTAAACCTGCATTAGATTTGATTTCTTTCTGGTAGGTTGTTCCAGGCTTAAGGAGCCTTGTAGAAGGAGATCAACTTTTTATTTAGTGCTTCAAAATAGTCACTGAGTTGCTGATAGTAGGTTATTGTTAGTATGGAGAGCTGGAGTGATCATACTGCTCAGGTAGTGTGGAATAGTCAGTGAGTTGTTAGTAGTGGAGGTTATAGTTAGTATGGAGATCTGGAGTGATCATACTGATCAGGTAGTGTGGAATAGTCAGTGAGTTGTTAGCAGTGGAGGTTATAGTTAGTATGGAGATCTGGAGTGATCATACTGATCAGGTAGTGTGGAATAGTCAGTGAGTTGTTAGCAGTGGATGTTATAGTTAGTATGGAGATCTGGAGTGATCGTACTGCTCAGGTAGTGTGGAATAGTCAGTGAGTTGTTAGCAGTGGAGGTTATAGTTAGTATGGAGATCTGGAGTGATCGTACTGATCAGGTAGTGTGGAATAGTCAGTGAGTTGTTAGCAGTGGAGGTTATAGTTAGTATGGAGATCTGGAGTGATCGTACTGATCAGGTAGTGTGGAATAGTCAGTGAGTTGTTAGCAGTGGAGGTTATAGTTAGTATGGAGATCTGGAGTGATCATACTGCTCAGGTAGTGTGGAATAGTCAGTGAGTTGTTAGCAGTGGAGGTTATAGTTAGTATGGAGATCTGGAGTGATCATACTGCTCAGGTAGTGTGGAATAGTCAGTGAGTTGTTAGCAGTGGAGGTTATAGTTAGTATGGAGATCTGGAGTGATCGTACTGATCAGGTAGTGTGGAATAGTCAGTGAGTTGTTAGTAGTGGAGGTTATAGTTAGTATGGAGATCTGGAGTGATCATACTGCTCAGGTAGACTGGTAGCTTTCTAGAGAAGTGGTTATAAACCAGGTAAGAAATGTGAAGGGTAACTGTGGAATTGAGTGTTACACAGTTTAGTTCTTTTAACATATCACAATGATGGGTAATATAATTACATTGAAGAACAACCTGACACTGAAAGGGTTAACTATGTTTTAAAAAGCTGTTTTCTGGCTAGACGATGTGAACTTTCTTTTCTTAACTCCTAAACCAATTTGCGGCCAGTCCGCTGCATGCCTCCAAATAAAGAAATGAGTGCGAGGCACAGCATAGAGCCATTTAGATGCACAGTCTAAACACAGACGCACTGATATATACAGAGATAAGTGTCTGACTCCCCCACCACACAAACACACCGTCACTGCCACTCACAGGCCCACACGCACAAACACAACGTGTGATAAGTCTGGAGGAAACCAAATGTCTCACAGGGTACAAATAAGAATCACCAAAAAGCCCCATTTACATCAATAGCATTTGATTTTGTCCTCTGCAGTTGGTTTGCCCTGGAATTGTCCTGTTTTTCTCTGTGCTTATGGTCTAATGTTTTCTTTTGTGATTTGACCTGCCTCCTGTCCTACTAGATACACAAACCCATGGTACAGAATTGGTAAACCCTTTAAAGGGATAGTAATGTTTCATAATAAAAGCAGCTCTAATTAATCATCATAGTATTTGGACTTTGGAGAGTGTTATTTCAATTCTGTCAGAGTTGTAGTTCAAGAGTAATTCAATGACAAAGTATCCCCCCCCTGCCCCTTTTACTGATGTAACACTGCTCAGCCAGATCAGAAGGGAGGTGCCCAGGTAGACTGCAGAGAGGGACAATCTTCAATTAAGATAAGGGTAAAACCTGAAAAACTTGTCAAGGGGCAGGGCTTTCATTGTTCTCATAGCAAGAAGATTGTCCCCTGCTGTTATCTGTCTGGTCTATGGACTGGATTCCACATCTGAGAAGAGATGGCTTACACTAAGTAAAAGGGGCGGGAGGGGAAACTTTGCTTGTGATTATCTCTCAAACCATAAAGGTTTGAGAGATAAGACTTATATCATTCTTCATGTTTTTTAATCCCTACAAAATAAAATAAAGATAAAACAAAGTATTACTATCCCTTTAAGGACTTGAGGGGTAGAGCATTGCATTGAGAAGGAATGTGTTGCACTGACCTCTGGTTCTTAAAGGGTTAACACTGGCCGCTTATGTAAGATGCACACTGCAGGGCCGCACTGTAACTTTGAGCAGCAGTGGCCAAGCTGAGACCTCCCACTTGTTGTTGGACTACAAGCCCCTAAGTCCTTAGCCAACACTGTGCTTCCCTCTGAACTCCTATCATCCTCAGCAAGCCCTGTGCCTCCATCTGTTGTTAAACTACAATACCTGAGGATGATGGGAGTCATAGCTCGATATAAGACAGTGAGACGCAAGCATACCTAGGAACTTGCTCATCTTGAGCCCAAGGAAATTTGAGTCACAAAGTGGGTGGGGCTTAAGTGTGTTTGTATCAGTGTGGGAAGGAGGCGAAGTGCGTGTGAGGAATAGGGAGGGAAGGAGAAGAAGTGGGAGGAACAGGGTGGGAAGGAAGTTGGCAGAACAGGGTGGGAAGGAAGAGAAGTGGGTGGGAAGTGGGAGGAACAGGGTGGGAAGGAGGAGAAGTGGGTGGGAAGTGGGAGGAGCAGGGTGTGAAGGAGGAGAAGTGAGTGGGAAGTGGGAGGAACAGGGTGGGAAGGAGGAGAAGTGGTAGGGAAGTGGGCAGAACAGGGTGGGAAGGAGGAGAAGCAGGTGAAAAGTGGGAGGAAGTGGGTGAGAATGAGAAGAAGCAGGTGGAAAGTGGATCAAACAGGGTGGGAAGGAGGAGAAGTGGGTGGGAAGTGGATCGAACAGGGTGGGAAGGAGAAGAGGGTGGGAAGTGGAAGAACAGGGTGTGAAGGAGGAGAAGCAGGTGAAAAGTGGGAGAAAGAGGGTGAGGAGGAGAAGCAGTTGGGAAGTGGGTGGAACAGGGTGGGAAGGAAGAGAAGTGGGAGGAACAGGGTGGGAAGGAGGAGAAGTGGGAGGGAAGTGGGTGGAACAAGGTGAGAAGGAGGAGAAGTGGGTGGGAAGTGGGTGGAACAGGGTGGGAAGGAGGAGAAGTGGGAGGAACAGAGTGGGAAGGAGGAGAAGTGGGAGGGAAGTGGGTGGAACAGGGTGGGAAGGAGAAGAAAGTCACCACTGCCAGAGACCCTTTCATTCATTCTGAAAACCGGAGTCTCCGGGGCAGATCTGTTTCCAGGTATGGACACAGGTCGTCATATGGGCATAACAGGGACTCTTCCAAAGGTCCACTAATCTCTGGGGGTGAAAATGTCAGAATAATACATCTCATGTCATAAAGCAGGTCGTGCTTAACCCCTAGAGTGCCAGAGTGGTATGCAATGCATAGCTATACAATGTGCTGAGAACCCCTCTGACACTCAAAGAGTTAATTGGGGTGGACAGGATTGGAAGGAGGAGAGATGGGGTTAGATCGTAAAATGGGCAGAGAGTGGGAGGAACGGGGTGGAGAGTGAGCGGAACTGACAGCGAAGTGGGCGGAGTTACAAGGGAACTCACTGAGCCCTGAGAATCAGCCTCTGTCCATGGAGATCTAGTAATCAAGATCTTCAGGTCAGATATAGAGAGTTCCCACGTAGAAATATGTGGTTGTAATCTCTATAATATCTCTGTAATATCTATATCTCTATAGTTTGTATATTTTTCTATATATAAAACAGCAGTAAATGTTTATTACAGGTTATAAGACTTTCCCTGCTGAAGCAAAAGTAGTCCTAGTGCTGAGAGACACCACATTCAGTGTATCTGTTCTTTGTGGTGGGGGGGGGTTAACATCAAACTAATTCTCTGTTGTGGTCAGCAGGTGGTGCTGTTCCCATCATTTACAATGAAGAGCCATAGTCAATGACACAAGATCTCCCATAGAGTTCACTATAAAAAAAAACTACCTTTTTGCTCTGCCTGTTGACAACAGTTTTCATTTTTAAAAGTTAAGGTTGCTCTTTAATAACTTTTAAAATTCCCCCACCCCCCAAGAGAGGGAATACTCTTGTTCTCCTCGGTAGAACAAGTCCTATAACTTATATGTTTTCATTAAAAAAAAGTTACTGTCCATTTAAACTGAAAAAAAAAAAAACAGCTCTGGAGGACTCCAAGGTTCACATAATATAAAACAGGGGTAGTTCATGGATGATGGGACATGTAGTCCTCAACAGCTGGAGTTCTGACAACTGTCTGCCTCTGTCAGGGGAGAGCTAACCTGGGGGGCAGTGGGGCAATTGCCCCTCCCCCAGGCCGGTCATATGTATGGGCTGGTGGGCCACTCCTGCTTGGGACTGTAAACAGGGGAGGGCTGGCAACTTGTGGCCTGGAGGGCAACTCCAATCAAGAGGCCCAATTCTACTATCATTCCAGCCCACTGTCCCAGCCCACCCCCTTTAATTAAATTTTAAAATTGCCATTAACCCGTGGCATACCCCTCTGGCACTCAAAGGGTTAGTGTTGTGAAGTAAGGCAATACCACGAAGCTTACAATTGAAATGGGGTTACACTAGGGTTGCCACCTTTCCTTAAAAAAAAATACCGGCCAAGGCATTCCCTCCATAGACTTAACATTGGACAGAAGCCAATTTTTTACCGGCCTGCCAGTAAAATACCGGCTGGGTGGCAACCCTAGGTTACACTGGTGCAACTACAGAGCTAGTGCTAGCACTAGTGATACCATAGAACTGACAAGAGAAATTGTTTATGTTACTAGTGTATCTTCACTTGGATTGTAGCTCCATTTCAATTGTAAGCTCTGTGGTATCACTAGTGTAACTACATTTCAATTGTAAGCTCTGTGGTATCACTAGTGTAGCTCCATTTCAATTGTAAGCTCTGTGGTATCACTAGTGTAACTACATTTGCAGCAACAAGCGGGAGTGGCCCACCAACCAAGACATATGACTGGCCCAGGGGGCAATTGTCTCCCTGCCCCCCAGGCCAGCCCTCCCCTGACTGTAAATGGAGCTACACTAGTGATACCACAGAGCTTACACTTGAAATAGAGATACAATCCAAGTGGAACTGCACTGGTAGCGCAACCCATTTCTCTTGTACATTCTATGCTATCGCTAGTGTAGCTTTACTTAAAGGGATAGTAAATAAAATAAATAAAATAAAATCAGCTCTGATTAATCTTCATAGTATTTGGGCCACGCAGAGTGTTATTTCAATACTGTCAGATTTGTAGTACAAGAGTAATTGAATGATAAAGTATCCCCCTCCCGCCCCTTTTACTGATGTAACACTGTTCACCTCAGAGCAACAAGACTGTCCAGATGGATCACAGAGAGGGACAATCTTCAGTGATCATAAGGGAAAACCTGAAAAACCTGTCAAGGGGGGCAGGGTTTTCCTTATGATCACAGTAAGAAGATTGTCCCTTGCTGTGATCTGTCCGATCATGTGACCAGATTCCACATCTGAGGGGAGATGGCTTACACTAGGTAAAAGGGGTGGGAGGGGGATACTTTATCATTCAATTACTCTTGTACTTCAACTCTGACAGTGTTGAAATAACACTCTCCATGGCCCAAATACTATAAAGATTAATTGGAGCTGCTTTTATTTTGAAACATTAATATCCCTTTAAATTGTAAGCTCTATAGTAGCACCAGTGTAGCCCCATTCCAAATGTAAGCTTTGTGGTATTGCTTGCCTTACTTCACAACATTAACAGTTTGAGTTCCAGAAGGGTACACCACGCATTGCTTTGAAATGTGTGGCATACCCCTCTGGCACTCAAAGGGTTAATAGCAATTTTAAAATTAATAAAAGGGGGGGCTGGGACAGGGGGCTGGAATGATAGTAGAACTGGGCCCCTTGATTGTAGTTGCCCTCCCCCGGCCTCTGTTATAAACCAGATCATTTTGTCCCTATTCAATGGAAAAAAGGCAAAGTGTTCTATTGTCACGTCGTGTACAGAACAGTTGGCAGCGGACTGTGCAGTTATATAACCTCCTAACAAGTCCCGATCGGCCTCGTACACAGACGAACAGGATCATTACACTGAAATATCACTGATGAGTCAATCAGGGTATTTGGAGTTATGTCAAAGTCAGCAAAGCATCCTGGGAAACTCAGCACAATAACATGAATTCTATTGGGGCAATTTGCCTAAACACTAGTCAAAATATACTGCAAAGGATTAACTTAACCCATTGGCTTCCAGTGTGCAGCCCGTGGACCAAATGCGGCCTGTCTGAGATTAAAAAAAAATAATAATAAATAATAATAATTAGCTAATTAACTAGCAGACATGGCCTAGTAGATATAACCCTTTGAGTGCCAGAGGGGTACGCAACGCATTGCAAAGCAATGCGTTGCGTACCCCTCTGGCACGCAAAGGGTTAAACCCCTGCCTGTCAGTACCATACATTTCAAGAATAGATGTCTGTTCAGTATCAGTATTGTCACTGACTTGATCAACATATAAATAAATCCATATTTTTGAATAGCCGACGGGCTATAATTCACAATCATTATCAATAAAAATAAATAATGCAGCCCTCAACCTTATGGCTTAAAGGGATAGTAATGTTTCATAATAAAAGCAGCTCCAATTAATCTTCATAGTATTTGGACCATGGAGAGGGTTATTTCAGTACTGTCAGAGTTGTAGTACAAGAGTAATTGAATGATAAAGTATCCCCCTCCCTCCCCTTTTACTGATGTAACACTGCTCACCTCAGAGCAGCAAGACTGTCCGGATGGATCGCAAAGAGGGGCAATCTTCAGTGATCATAAGGAAAAACCTGAAAAACCTGTCAAGGGGGGCAGGGTTTCCTTATGATCACAGTAAGAAGATTGTCCCTTGCGGTGATCTGTCCGGTCAAGAGACCAGATTCCACATCTGAGGGGAGGCGGCTTACACCAGGTAAAAGGTGCGGGAGGGGGATACTTTATCATTCAATTACTCTTGTACTACAACTCTGACAATAGTGAAATAACACTCTCCACGGCCCAAATACTTTGAAGATTAATTGGAGCTCCTTTTATTTTGAAATGTTACTATCCCTTTAAGTTCCTTAAAGGGTTAACAAGTAGGGCACAGAACTGTAACCAAGAAGCTACTGAAGGGCAATTATGGTGCAAACCAACTGTATTAAAGGAGTCAAATGATTCCCAATAATTTAAAGGGATAGTAATGTCAGAAAAAAGTATTAACTGTATGGTATATACAATTAAAAGAGAGTACTTGCACTTATTCGTATCTCTCAGACCGTTATGGTTTGAGAGATATAGGAAAATAAAGTTCTCTGGTCCCTCCCCTTTCTGCTTGATGAGCTGTAAAGCTGTCAGAAGCAGATTCTGGTCGCTTTACCAAATGTGGCTCTTCAGCAGCACCGATATAAAGATATCTAAAGATAAATACTTAATTTGGAACGGTCTACAAAGTGTACTTGGCTTGCAAGCACACTTTGTAGACCGTTCCAATTAAGTATTTATTTCTAAATAGCGTGATTTCAGATCTGCTGTAGAGCCTCTGTCTGGTCAAATGACTGGAATCTGCAGCTGTCAGCTAGATGGCAGACTTGAGTAAAATAGCCAGGAAAAGGTAACTTTAGCAAGTTATAGCTCTCAAACCATAAAGATTTGAGAGATATGACTTACATCAATGTTAATCTTTTTTTAATGTCTACACTATTAAATCAACTTAAATGTAACCATTACTATCCCTTTAAAGTGGACCTGTCACCTTAAGATAAGTTGAGTTAATGTTGAAGAGAAGTAAAAACTGTCTACATGGTGTGCCACCTATTTTTTTGTAATATAAATTGTTTTGGAGAAAACCCATCATTTGTTGGCAGCACAGTGTGACGCTTTATGCTGGTTAGTTTCTGTGCTGGGCCAATCACACACTGATCTGTGAAAGAATACAGGCAGCGCCCACACACTGGGGGTGTATCTAAGAGCACAATGAGGGGAAAGGTTGGCCTAGAACATAATTAATTAGCATACTGTGCATGGAATTAGCATAAATTGCCGCTCTGTGCCAAGAACATAAAAAAAGTAAATTTCTCAAAATATTATTTATTTCTGCAGAAAAACAGATTTTAATTATCTGTAAAACAAAAATGTTAAGGTGACGGGTCCACTTTAACCCCTTAAGGAACATTGAAGTACCAGGACCGTCACACTGATCCGGCACTTAAGGAGCAGTGACGGTCCTGGCACATCACGTACTGCGGTGTGTAATACCGGGAACTGAAGACAGCGATCTCTTTCAGTCCCTCGTTCGGCGTGCCTGCACACGTAATCAGTCAAGTGGGGAGGCACGTCGAACGTCCCTATCTGGTCGTTAACCCCTTAACGACCGGCCGATTGTCGTGGTGATGCGACTGAACGACCGCGGAGCAGTTTTTTTTTTCTGGTTCCGGACTCCCCGAATGGCGTGGCCACGGGGGGAGCCCAGAATTCCATGACGGTCATAGTATGTCATGGGTCCTTCAGTCAGATCGACCCTTGACGTACTATGACCATCAAGGGTCGTTAAGGGGTTAAAGGACCACACACCCCGGGACCGCTGGTCCTTAAGGGGTTAAATAGAGCTTTTAACCCCTTGAATTCTATAGAGGTTTCCAACACAAATGCGTTGGAGGCCTTTACAGCATTCAAGGGGGTTAACCCTTTCAGTGCCAGAGGGCTACTCTGGCACTGAAAGGGTTAAAAGCCCCATTTAAATCACTGGAAATTTTTTCACGTCCCCCATGGCGCTGCTCATTTCCCCCAGAACTGGTCCCCTGTAGCTGCCACTTTAGGGCCCATATCTCTAAGCCTGTCCGTCAGGCTCCTGTCCTGTTATTCATGTTATTTCCTCTGTGTTATGCCCAATATTTTTTTCCCCTGCGGGCAGATGCTGTCCCACTATAATTACAATAAAGCAGAATAAATAGGAAAAGTCTCAGTCTCTTCCTGGATCCTTTTTTGACATTTCATTCCTAATTAAAGTCTAACTGCTGTCAGCACAGCGGTGACATAGATAGCAATGCCGGAACTGCATAAGTTAACCCTGTGAATCCCAGAAAGGTGCTTAATGCAATGTGCAGAGCCTTCCGAATTTGTTTCACCTACAAAGATATTTATCAAAGATATTTATGAAAGATGCCGCTGCTTGATAAATTCCTGCACCCCAATACCACGTCCATACATGGGAATATCTTAGACCCTGTTCACGTAGGTAATTTAACCTTTTGAGAACCAGAAATGTATGCAAATCATTGCAATGAAGCAGTGTTCAAGAGACCCATTTTTATAGCTGGGGACATTCAAAATGAGCCGACTCTGAGATCTTTGAAATATTAACCCTTTAAGTGGATCTTTCACCCCCAAATAAAATATATTTTATTTGACGATTCTCTTTAACATATTACTAAATTGTTATATTTTTGTTTAAATATTTGCTGTATTTACAGAGGTAAAGTGATAGTAATGTTTCACAAAAACAGCAGCTCCAATTAATCTTCATAGTATTTGGGCCATGGAGAGTATTATTACAATACTGTCAGAGTTGTAGTACAAGAGTAATTGAATGATAAAGTATCCCCCTTTCTCCCCTTTTACCTAGTGTAAGTCACCCTCCCCTCATATGTGGAATCTGATGTCTAGACCGGACAGATCACAGCAAGGGACAATCTTCTTACTGTGATCATAAGGAAACCCTGCCACCCTTGACAGGTTTTTCAGGTTTTCCCTTATGCTCACTGAAGATTGTCCCTCTCTGTGATCCATCCGGACAGTCTTGCTGCTCTGAGGTGAGCAGTCTTACATTACAGGGGTGGGAGGGAGATACTTTATCATTTAATTACTCTTGTACTAAAAATCTGACAGTACTGAAATAACACTCTCCATGGCTCAAATACTATGAAGATTAATTGGAGCTGCTTTCATTATGAAACATTACTATCCCTTTAAAAAATTACCTGGTGATGTAGTTGCCCACCCACAACCATTCCCATGTTTCCTTAACCCATTAAGAAGCACTATGACCGTCACAAGGTTTTTGCCTTAAGGACCAGTGAAGGTTGTCGGACATAGCACCTCACATACTTTTTACTTACATCGCTCCTGCAGGAGTGCTGTAATTAAAAACGGGGTCTGAAATTGACCTCTCCAAGACCCCTAAGCAGCGAGCCGGTACACGCAGCAGGTCACTTATACCGACACATTGGAAAGGACCAAAGTGTACCTTATAGGAAGGTTACTTCCCTGGACCCTGGTCCGTAAGGGGCTATGATGTGGTGCGCTCCCTTCATTATGTGCACATCCGATAAACACAAGTCTGTCCCGTAGCGAAAGGATAGACTTATAGCTGAAGAATTACAGTTCCTTTGAGGGAGAGTGCTGCCAACCAAGTAACACATCATCAAGATGGCCGCTCTCTCCCTCTTGTTACCGGCAAGCAATGAAGGTAACTTTTAACAATTGGGTACAAACAATTATCCGATACGGGGTGGTTTTTGAGCATAACAGGGGAGGGTAAAGTGATGGGGGAGGTGAAGTATTAATGTGACAGGTCCACTTTAAATTTCCTTAAAGGGATAGTAATGTTTCATAATAAAAGCAGCTCTAATTAATCATCATAGTATTTGGACTTTGGAGAGTGTTATTACAATTCTGTCAGAGTTGTAGTTCAGGAGTAATTCAATGACAAAGTATCCCCCTCCCGCCCCTTTTACTGATGTAACACTGCTCAGCCAGATCAGAATGGAGGTGCCCAGGTAGACTGCAGAGAGGGACAATCTTCAATTAAGATAAGGGAAAAACCTGAAAAACTTGTCAAGGGGGGAAGGGCTTTCATTGTTCTCATAGGAAGAAGATTGTCCCCTTCTGTTATCTGTCTGGTCTATGGACTGGATTCCACATCTGAGAAGAGATGGCATACACTAGGTAAAAGGGGCGGGAGGGGGAAACTTTGCTTGTGAATATCTCTCAACCCATAAAGGTTTGAGAGATAAGACTTTTATCGTTCTTCATGTTTTTTTAATGCCTACAAAATAAAATAAAGATAAAACGAAGTATTAATATCCCTTTGAAACTTAGATTTCAGGCAATATAGATCAATGCTGGCTCTAACCGGGAGCTTCTATTATCGGTCCTCAATGACCGTTAGAGTTTTCATTGCCTTAACATACAGAAGAGAAGCAGGATGTCTCCCCCTGTCTTTCTAATATAAATGGCAGCAACTTAGAGACTAAGTAGGCTGTTAATTGGTGCAGATGAGCTAGTAGTTAACATTGGGCTCTCACTCTGAGAATTTGGCCTTTTACACTCAGATTTGGATCAAAAACCCAGAGTCTCAGGGTCAAACTGTGAGAGTTATCAGCATACCTGGGAACTTTTTCTTATGGCCACCCCGGAGTAGGAGGCCTGTGGTGCCATTGAGGGAGACAAAAGGGGGTGGGGCTTAATCACGACTGGGGGCGGGGATTCAGAAACTTGCAAAAATATAGGTGAATAGGCTGGGGAAGGAGGAGAAGTGGGCGGGGAGTGGGGGGGAACAGATAGGGAAGGATCACAAATGGGCAGAGGTTCTTAAGAAAATGCCCAAACCCCGGAAAATCAGACTCTGCAGAGTCAAAACTGGAGTCTCCATGGAAAATCCGGAGAGTTCCCAGCTATGATTATCAGGTTTGTCCATTTAGTTGAGTGTTACTTAAAATTTATTTCAATTAACACAACAGTAGAAACATGTCCATGTCATTGTCTGAACAGGGCCCAAGTCTTCTTACCTTGGAGAAGTAAGAGGTCCTCGATGGAGATGTGTCACCAGGGACCAGGCAGATATGGTCGAAACCACAGGAGAGGGAGTGCTCGGGTGCGACGCTAGGAAGCGGTGTTTGGCGTGCGTTGGCTGCCAGAAAAGATACCGTGCTGCGGCCTAGGCCGGATATAGTTACCAGCCGCAAGGAAGTGAGCCCGGGATGATACCTCCACAGACAGCACCTTCTCTCCTGAAGGGGAGAGTGAAGGCTAGGGTGAGCAGAGTAGGGTGCGGCGATAGGGAGCGAGGGCCTAAAAGTCGTAACTCTCCTGAAGAAGGAATCCAGAGCCAGGACAAGGGATAACAATACCCTCAAAAGCTAGAGAGAACAGACCTGTTAAGATGAGCAGGCCAGGAAACTTGGCTGCCTGAACCTCCAGAGCTGGAGGACTCTGGAAAAGGTGAACTGCAGCAGGTCCAGTTGAAGCCAGGGTCATAAACAGCAAGGCAAGGGTTAACTCGGCAGGCTGAAGAAGTGGTCAAGTAGTAGCCAGGGTCATAAACAGCAAGGCAAGGGTTAAACTCAACAGGCAGAAGAAGTGGTCAAGTAGTAGCCAGGGTCATACACAGCAAGGCAAGGGTTAAACTCAGCAGGCAGAAGAAGTGGTCAAGTAGTAGCCAGGGTCATACACAACAGGGCAAGGGTTAAACTCGGCAGGCAAACTGGATAGTCAGGTACCGGTTAGAATCGGCATCAAAAGAGAGCAGAAGAACGCTACTGGGCAAGAAAGCGAGTAAGAGACTAGACGCTACAGGGAACACTATCAGAGTGCACCCGCACTAGTCCGGATATAGACGCAGCCAGATGATGATGTCACAGGGCACGTGATGTGATGATCCCGGAAGCGGCCAACAGCACAGAGAATGGAGCAAGGCGAGACAGCAGAGGGGAGCCGCGAACGGAGCGGTATGTGACAAGATGTACTAAGGTTTGATATTATGGCAAAGTGTGTCTGGTGATGAGTAGATGATTTCACCATAGACTATAGCACACTTCACCATATACACTAAGAATTAGCTATGAAAGAGAGCGATATTGTGATCATTAACATATGATGCTGGTGCTGATGTTTTAGGAAGGGCAGAGAGGATGCATTCTCAGACTTCAGATGAGAGACGGTACTGTGTTAGCTGTAGAAATACAGGAGGCAAATATAGTCAACTTGATACCTTTATTGGCTAACTAAGCAGATTTAGGATGCAAGCTTTCAAGTCCTCTCAGGTCTCTTCCTCAGGCATGTTATACAGATAAATATGAAAATATCTCTCTTATATACAAGTACACATT
The DNA here is from genome assembly GCA_037306005.1 of Rhinophrynus dorsalis. Lineage (NCBI taxonomy): Eukaryota > Metazoa > Chordata > Amphibia > Anura > Rhinophrynidae > Rhinophrynus > Rhinophrynus dorsalis. The sequence continues at coordinate 18,422,125 of CM074721.1, forward strand.
GCATTGTTTAGAATGGAAATCAGATAAGAAAACTCGGTCCAGACCCAGATTCTTTAATCAGTCAGTGGTAAATTGCAGTCTTCCTCTGAAGCATTAGAGGTATTTACGATCCCAGTGGAACTGTTGGAAAGGTTAATCAACATTGTGATAATGTGACAGAAAGACTTCAGCACCAAAAACAGTAGCAGCCCCGTCTCAAACCTTTGACTGCCAGTGGGATAAGCAACACATTGCATGGGAATGCGTAGCACATCCCTTTAAAATTCAAATGGTTATAAGATACACAGTGGATCTCCACCAAGATGTTCCGATCAGCTGTTACACTACATTCAGAAGCTGAAAGGGATAGTAATACTTTAAAATTACTTATCACTATGTGGTAGCCCTTAAATAAAGAAGAAAAATGCCACCAGTGGCATCTCTCAAACCCTTATAGTTTGAGAGATAACCACTTACAAAGTTCTCCCCTGCCTGACCTCAGCATTCTAGCTGACAGTGGGGGAATCCTCTCCTGGGATCAGATGGTAGCTGTGCAGCAGAGCCGAGATTGCATTAATAAAAAAGGAATCCTTCACTAAGAAGGCCTTCTACGTGTGCTTGGTTTGTAAGCAGACGTAGAGGACCTTTTAATTGAAAGATTTCTTTTTCATTAACACAATCTTGGTTCTGCTGTAGAGCCGCCGGCCGGTCTGCGGACAGGATTCCAAATCTGTGATGGGCTACAAGATAATGTCCATCAAGCCCAAAAGCCATAGACTAGAATTATACTGCAACAAGTTTTTTTTTTATCTGTGAGGGACACGTAGTTTTGATGGTATTACTCCCAGAGGGCTGTTTCTTACCGTTGTCTACTGTGTTCCATATACAGATATCTGAACATTCTTTGAGGAGGAGTGAATAAGTTGACTGCGGACTAATGTCCCATGAAATTCCTATCTAAGGGAAAGATCGGTTCCATAGATCCTATAGTCCTATTTGCTTCCTATTCTCCTGTGAGTATAAGCACATTGTACTAGGATTTTATATATACAGATGCTCCTCTCAGATGTTCTTGCGCTTCTGTTTGTTTAGCTGTTTCTTTGTTGGACTGGTTACTGGAAGGTGATTGCTGGACACGTATAAGAAAGCTGCAGAGCCGGGGAAGCATTGGAAACACTTGAGTACTTTCTATTTTTGGACTGTATTGTGAAATTCAGTTCATTGTCCTGGATTGTGTTAATGTGCATTGTTTTTTTGTATATATATTTTTGTCATGACAATATGTTGCTTATACCTCTGGCACAATCCATCCCCCTCCCAGCAATCATGCCGAATATTATTGTCTGAACCCAATGTGTAAAGAGCATTTGCAACCTCCAGTCTAGCTCAGGTGAACTATCTACTGGTGGTCCCACAGGCCTCTGTACAGATCTGTCCTGCTGTATCTTTATACTGCGTTCCTGTGTGATACAGTAATAATACAGTCCCATAGGCCTCTGTACAGATCTGTCCTGCTGTATCTTTATACTGTGTTCCTGTGTGATACAGTAATAATACACCATAGACCTCTGTGCAGATCTGTCCTGCTGTATCTTTATACTGTGTTCCTGTGTGATACAGTAATAATACAGTCCCACAGGCCTCTGTACAGATCTGTCCTGCTGTATCTTTATACTGCGTTCCTGTGTGATACAGTAATAATACAGTCCCATAGACCTCTGTACAGATCTGTTCTGCTGTGTCTTTATACTGCGTTCCTGTGTGATACAGTAATAATACACTCCTATAGACCTCTGTACAGATATGTCCTGCTGTATCTTTATACTGTTCCTGTGTGATACAGTAATAATACAGTCCCACAGGCCTCTGTACAGATCTGTCCTGCTGTATCTTTATACTGCGTTCCTGTGTGATACAGTAATAATACAGTCCCACAGGCCTCTGTACAGATCTGTCCTGCTGCATCTTTATACTGCGTTCCTGTGTGATACAGTAATAATACAGTCCCATAGGCCTCTGTACAGATCTGTCCTGCTGTATCTTTATACTGTGTTCCTGTGTGATACAGTAATAATACAGTCCCACAGGCCTCTGTACAGATCTGTCCTGCTGTATCTTTATACTGCGTTCCTGTGTGATACAGTAATAATACAGTCCCATAGTCCTCTGTACAGATCTGTCCTGCTGTATCTTTATACTGTGTTCCTGTGTGATACAGTAATAATACAGTCCCATAGGTCTCTGTATAGATCTGTCCTGCTGTATCTTTATACTGTGTTCCTGTGTGATACAGTAATAATACAGTCCCACAGGCCTCTGTACAGATCTGTCCTGCTGTATCTTTATACTGCGTTCCTGTGTGATACAGTAATAATACAGTCCCACAGGCCTCTGTACAGATCTGTCCTGCTGTATCTTTATACTGCGTTCCTGTGTGATACAGTAATACTACAGTCCCATGTCCTGCTGTATCTTTATACTGCGTTCCTGTGTGATACAGTAATAATACAGACCCATAGGCCTCTGTACGGATCTGTCCTGCTGTATCTTTATACTGCGTTCCTGGGTGCTACAGTAATAATACAGACCCATAGGCCTCTGTACGGATCTGTCCTGCTGTATCTTTATACTGCGTTCCTGTGTGATACAGTAATAATACAGTCCATAGGCCTCTGTACGGATCTGTCCTGCTGTATCTTTATACTGCGTTCCTGTGTGATACAGTAATAATACAGTCCCACAGGCCTCTGTACGGATCTGTCCTGCTGTATCTTTATACTGCGTTCCTGTGTGATACAGTAATAATACAGTCCCACAGGCCTCTGTACGGATCTGTCCTGCTGTATCTTTATACTGCGTTCCTGTGTGATACAGTAATAATACAGTCCCACAGGCCTCTGTACGGATCTGTCCTGCTGTATCTTTATACTGCGTTCCTGTGTGATACAGTAATAATACAGTCCCACAGGCCTCTGTACGGATCTGTCCTGCTGTATCTTTATACTGCGTTCCTGTGTAATAATACAGTCCCACAGGCCTCTGTACGGATCTGTCCTGCTGTATCTTTATACTGCGTTCCTGTGTGATACAGTAATAATACAGTCCCACAGGCCTCTGTACGGATCTGTCCTGCTGTATCTTTATACTGCGTTCCTGTGTGATACAGTAATAATACAGTCCCACAGGCCTCTGTACAGATCTGTCCTGCTGTATCTTTATACTGCGTTCCTGTGTGATACAGTAATAATACAGTCCCACAGGCCTCTGTACAGATCTGTCCTGCTGTATCTTTATACTGCGTTCCTGTGTGATACAGTAATAATACAGTCCCACAGGCCTCTGTACAGGTCTGTCCTGCTGTAACTTTATACTGCGTTCCTGTGTGATACAGTAATAATACAGTCCCACAGGCCTCTGTACAGGTCTGTCCTGCTGTATCTTTATACTGCGTTCCTGTGTGATACAGTAATAATACAGTCCCACAGGCCTCTGTACAGGTCTGTCCTGCTGTAACTTTATACTGCGTTCCTGTGTGATACAGTAATAATACAGTCCCACAGGCCTCTGTACAGGTCTGTCCTGCTGTATCTTTATACTGCGTTCCTGTGTGATACAGTAATAATACAGCCCCATAGGTCTCTGTACAGATCTGTCCTGTTGTATCTTTATACTGTGTTCCTGTGCGATACAGTAATAACACAGCCCCATAGGCCTCTGTACAGATCTGTCCTGCTGTATCTTTATACAGTGTTCCTGTGTGATACAGTAATAATACAGTCCCATAGACCTCTGTACAGATCTGTCCTGTTGTATCTTTATACTGTGTTCCTGTGCGATTAGGGTTGCCACCTTTTCTTCAAAAGAATACCGGCCAAGGCATTCCCTCCATAGACTTAACACTGGAAAGAAGTCAATTTTTTACTGGCCTGCCGGTAAAATACCGGCTGGGTGGCAACCCTATGTGTGATGCAGTAATAATACAGTCCCACAGGCCTCTGTACAGATCTGTCCTGCTGTATCTTTATACTGTATTCCTGTGTGATACAGTAATAATAGTCCATAGGCCTCTGTACAGATCTGTCCTGCTGTATCTTTATATTGTGTTCCTGTGTTATACAGTAATAATACAGTCCATAGACCTCTGTGCAGATCTGTCCTGCTGTATCTTTATACTGAGATCCTGTGTGATACAGTAATAATACAGTCCCATAGGGCTCTGTACAGATCTGTCCTGCTGTATCTTTATACTGTGTTCCTGTGTGATACAGTAATAATACAGTCCCATATGCCTCTGTACCATACCTCCCAAGTGTCCCTCTTTTAGACCCAAATCCCTCTGTCCCTCTTTCCCACACTGATGTCCCTCTTTTTTAGGAGATCAAACTGTGTGGTGTGTTTATAAATGTATCACATTGCTCTACAGCAACTCATATTATTGTTTGTTTAAATATCAGCATCTGTGTATATAAATTAGAATGTGTAAATAAAATAGTTTGTTCTTATTACAAGTCATTGATTAGGTTACACGGGGAGATGTCAATAGGTCATGAAATAGCCTAAAAATTCTCGGTAATGCCCTACCCACTAGCCACGCCCTCAGCAACACCACCTAAAACACAAGTGTCCCTCTTTGTCAATTTGAAATATTGGGAGGTATGCTGTACATATCTGTCCTGTTGTATCTTTATACTGTGTTCCTGTGTGATACAGTAATAATACAGTCCCATGGGCCTCTGTACAGATCTGTCCTTATGTATCTTTATACTGTGTTCCTGTGTGATACAGTAATAATACAGCCCCATAGGCCTCTGTACAGATCTGTCCTGCTGTATCTTTATACTGTGTTCCTGTGTGATACAGTAATAATATAGTCCCATAGACCTCTGTACAGATATGTCCTGCTGTATCTTTATACTGCGTTCCTGTGTGATACAGTAATAATACAGTCCCACAGGCCTCTGTACAGATCTGTCTTGCTGTATTTTTATACTGTGTTCCTGTGTGATACAGTAATTATACAGCCCCATAGGCCTCTGTACAGATCTGTCCTGCTGTATCTTTATACTGTGTTCCTGTGTGATACAGTAATAATATAGTCCCATAGACCTCTGTACAGATATGTCCTGCTGTATCTTTATACTGCGTTCCTGTGTGATACAGTAATAATACAGTCCCATAGGCTTCTGTACAGATCTGTCTTGCTGTATCTTTATACTGTGTTCCTGTGTGATACAGTAATTATACAGCCCCATAGGCCTCTGTACAGATCTGTCCTGCTGTATCTTTATACTGTGTTCCTGTGTGATACAGTAATAATATAGTCCCATAGACCTCTGTACAGATATGTCCTGCTGTATCTTTATACTGCGTTCCTGTGTGATACAGTAATAATACAGTCCCATAGGCCTCTGTACAGATCTGTCCTGCTGTATCTTTATACTGCGTTCCTGTGTGATACAGTAATAATACAGTCCCATAGGCCTCTGTACAGATCTGTCCTGCTGTATCTTTATACTGCGTTCCTGTGTGATACAGTAATTATACAGCCCCATAGGCCTCTGTACAGATCTGTCCTGCTGTATCTTTATACTGTGTTCCTGTGTGATACAGTAATAATATAGTCCCATAGACCTCTGTACAGATATGTCCTGCTGTATCTTTATACTGCGTTCCTGTGTGATACAGTAATAATACAGCCCCACAGACCTCTGTACAGATCTGTCCTGCTGTATCTTTATACTGTGTTTCTGTGTGATACAGTAATAATACAGTCCATAGGCCTCTGTACAGATCTGTCCTGTTGTATGTTTATACTGTGTCCTGTGTGATACAGTAATAATATAGTCCCATAGACCTCTTTACAGATCTGTCCTGCTGTATCTTTATACTGCGTTCCTGTGTGATACAGTAATAATACAGTCCCATAGACCTCTGTACGGATCTGTCCTGCTGTATCTTTATACTGCGTTCCTGTGTGATACAGTAATAATACAGTCCTATAGACCTCTGTACAGATCTGTCCTGCTGTATCTTTATACTGCGTTCCTGTGTGATACAGTAATAATACAGTCCCACAGGCCTCTGTACAGATCTGTCCTGCTGTATCTTTATACTGCATTCCTGTGTGATACAGTAATAATACAGTCCCATAGGCCTCTGTACAGATCTGTCCTGCTGTATCTTTATACTGCGTTCCTGTGTGATACAGTAATTATACAGCCCCATAGACCTCTGTACAGATCTGTCCTGCTGTATCATTATACTGCGTTCCTGTGTGATACAGTAATAATACAGTCCCATTGATCTCTGTGCAGATCTGTCCCGTTGTATCTTTACTACGTTTGTAAGTGAATACAGTAATAATACAGCTTGCTGCGCATGCAAGTCCATAGTTGCCCATGTAAAAGGTTTAGCTTTCATTGATATCTTCTGTGTAAAAGGGGGCAAGGTGTTACGTATATAAAGAATACCCACCAATAAACTTGTTACTGAAAAAATCAGACAGCATCTAGCTATTCACTGCTATACGGAATAGAGACAACAGTGTGCCATCATCCGGCGTTGGTTGAGAAGGGGTTAAGTGCTGCAGGCTTGAAGCCGAATAACCAAACAAGTGACAGGCAGGGATCACGTTAATATTATTTCGCCAGCAGTTCTGCAGCTGTCTAACGAGCGGGTAGCAGCTTTACTCACCTGCCTGTAAAGCTTCCTAAACAAAGGGACATCACCATGAAGCTTGGGCAGAGAGCCAAGTGCCAGGGAATGAAATCAAGATCCGCGGGCGCATTACCGTCCTCATTATTTCCCACCAGTAATTATCTCTGACAAAATATGAAGCTGCTATACGGAGCCGATTCTCACATCATTCAGGCACCATGTGACTAGCAGGCACAAGCCTCATCCTCACATGAGATGTCATCTTGCCACACGGGACCATTACAGTGGTTCATTAACCCCTTAAGGACCACTCTGTTCCTTACGGGGTTAGTTATACGTCTGACGTGATGAGCTATATTATTACGGTATCATTATACCTGGGAACGCTCAGGGTTTTGACCCAAAACTCAGGGTCTCTGTTATCCCCTCCACGGGGTCCATTTCTGGCTCCTTTATGAGCCTCTCGCTCCGGTCTTCCCCTTCCTGTATTTTCGGCGTGGTATTGTCGCTTCTCCATCTCCCTGTCGGGTGCATGCGCGGTAGCCTGTGTTCGGCTACCCTAGCGCATGCGCTGTTCACGTCTTATCTCTCTCTCCCGGCTGGGCGCATGCGTGGTCGGCTGTGCCGGTCCTGGACCTCCAGCCTTGCCTCTTCAGGTTCCTCCCTCTACTTTAGAGGGTGAGTTCCTTACTGGGACGCGTGGTTATACCGTCTCCAGTCTAGCAGTATCTTTCCTTACTGTGTTTGGCTTTGTTATCTGACTACCTGTGTATGACTCTGGCCTTGTCTGACCCTGCTGCCTCTCCTGTGTTCCTGTCCTGTAGATCTCCGTGTATGACCCGGCTTGGTATCCCGTCTGCGCTCCAGTATTGTTCCTGAATCTCCTGTGTATGACCTGGCTGGACTGACCATTCTTCTGGATTCTAGGAAGGACTCCTGTTGGAGTTTGTTTTTCTCCCTGGGGATAGCGGCAGTATAGATTGTCAGGAGGGGGTCATCGTGGGACTCCTTTGGCTTAACTGAAGGGGTCCAATCTAGCCTCGCGGCTAGCACCTTTACACGGCCTTGGCCACAGCACGCCTCCCTTCTGGCAACCATCGTACGCTAGCTTTGCACCCCAGCGTCGCTCCCCAGCTTCTTGCTCCTCTATCTGTTGTTGGAGGAGTCTGACCTTCCTCACTCCTCGGCTTGGTTAGGGGGCTTCTTGTAGGTTCCTTTTCCTCCCGGGGTTCATAACAGTCTCACAGTGAAGGGCCAGATTCTCAGGGAGACAGCCAAGTGTTACCTACTATCTCATCTGTACCAAATAACTGCTAATTTAGGCTGCAATGCAAGAAAGTGAAGCGTTCACTATTTATTTTTTTTTAAATCCATAAATGTATACACTGTTTGCAATTGTGCACTTTTTGATGCAGGAAAAATACCAACACCTTGATGCTAAATAAAACATGCTTCTAAACTAACGGCAAAGTTAGCGAATGCCCCTAATTTAATGGCCAAGTTAGCGAATGCCCCTAAATTAAAGGCAAAGTTAGTGAATTCCCTTAATTTAATGGCAAAGTTACTGAATGCCCCATAATTAAGGGCAAAGATAGCGAATACCCCTAAATTAATGGCCAAGTTAGCAAATGCCCCTAAATTAAAGGCAAAGTTAGCGAATGCACCTAAATTAACCCCTTAACACCCGAGGACGTACATCTACGTCCAGAGCGGATTTCCCTTAAGGACAGAGGACGTACATGTACGTCCTGGGATTCTGGGTCCCCGCGCGGCTACACGTCGTTCGGGGAGTCCAGACTCATTTGAAGAAAAAAAAATGTTTGACGGGTGTTAAGTGCTGGACGCGTGTGCGCGCGTCTGGTCACTAAGGGGTTAAGAACAAAGTTAGTGACTGCGCCCAAATTAATGGCAAAGTTAGTGATCGCTCCTAAATTGACGGCAATGTTAGCCAGACGTATGAAAACGTGTGCTAATTACTTTGCTGAATTAGGTGCAATCGCTCATCCTCACATAACGGCAGGCGTTTTAGTCACGTCCACTTTTTGAAATGCATTCACAAAAAAAAGTGCAAACCTTCGCTAATTCTGAAAAAAACATTTGTAATTCAGTAACTTTTTGGTGCTATTCATTTTGCCATGAAAATTACACTGTAAATACAGATTGCGAATGTTTCTTGCACTTCGCCCTTAGTTCCTAAATTGCAGCCGAGGGCGACGTCCTACTTCTCGTCTTTGTGTTCCGGCAGTGACAACTCTAAATTACAGCATGGTAAGGGGTCTGGAACACAAAGGGTTAATGAGTTAATACAGTGACAGGTGGCCCCTGTGTCTAGTGGAAGTGCACGCCTACAGCGCCTGTTCATTCTAGTAGTCTTTGTGCGTCTCCCTAATCTGTTCGGAGCGGCTGCTGCTCCCCTCAAGGGACCTCGGCTCCTGATTCCTTACAGGTGGGACCGGCCCAGCAGGCAGCTCGTCTTACAGACACCTGCACAGAAGCATTTAACAGGGGCGGGAACGGGCCAAAACAACAAAAACGCTAGCTCGATCCCGGGGTCAAATGATAGGTGTGAGATTCCAGGCTAATCCGTGGGACCCAGACACAGTTTATTAAGGCTCATGTACTGAGACCATGTGGAGTAATTCTGCGGCAAACCATCTGCACTTTAAGAGACAAATAATAATTGTTTTAACTCCTTAACAACCACCGATACTGCAGAAGGAGGCTGTTAAGCACCACAGCACTTTTTTTTCATCGCATTGAATTCTGAAATGCCATCCCAGAATTCCATCATGTGCCAGGACCGTCACCAGTCCTTAACGTCTAGACCGGTGTGACAGTCCTGGCATGTTACCGGATGTTAAGATGTTAAATTGGGCTTTTAATCCATTAAATGCTAGAGAGGGATCCAAATCATTGCGATCTCCTGCAAGCTGAAGTTGCCGGTGGCAGGTTTATTCCTATTGGCTGTGCAGGTGGCTGCCACTGTAGAGCTCAAAGCACCAGATCTGGGGATACATGCATAATACATATAACATAACTGATGAGGCTGAAAAAAAGACATGAGTCCATCAAGTCCAGCCAACGACATATCACCCCCGTTGATCCAGAAGTGGGTAAAAAAAAACAAAAAAAACATTGAAGCCATTTCCAATTATTCCCGAAGTGGGTAAAAATAATTCCTTCCTGACTCCAAATGGAAGTCTGATATTTTGCATTATCAACATCCTAACTGTTGTGAAGCCAACTGTTATAATTCTCAATATTGTTCTGGGATAGAAAGGTATCCATTATGTTTTTAAAAACAACTACAGTATCTGAAAGCGCAGCATCTTGAGGCAAAGAGTTCCGTAACTTTACTGCCCTTACTGTAAAAAAAATCCCTGGCTTTGTTTTAGTCAAAAGCGCCTTTCCTCTGGTCTTAATGAATGAACTCTTGATTTTTTTGTTCAGCTCTTTGAGAAGCCCAGGGGGCTAGCGACACTGTTCAGCAGCAACAAGTTAACCCTTTGATTGCTCTGCATTATAGCCTTACTACAGAAGAGGTGCAACTAGCAGTGTCAGCCTTATTCCTATTGGCTGTGCAATAACAGCAGCCAATAGGAATCATCAGCTGCCTCTGTGGAGCTCACAGTACCATCTCTGGGGAGAAGAAGCCCATGGGGGGATCTCTATACTAAGGGCTGTAGGTTTATACTGCTGACAAGGACAGAGGTGGTAATAGCAGTGATTACCTAATAAAAGACTGGGTTTTAATATATTTTTACATCAGTTTTCCGTTTAACCCCTTAGCATCCGGTGACGTACCCGGACCGTCACGCTGGTCCGGCACTTAAGGACCAGTGACGGTCCTGGTACGTCACGTACTATTACTCACCGCGCTCCTGCAGGAGCGCGGTGAGTAATACCGGGGACTGAATTTGATCACTCCAAGACCGGAGCGATCTCTTTCAGTCCCTCAGTTCGGCGTGCCGCCCCACGTGGGGCAGCACACCGAAATTCTCTATCGGGTCCTTAAAGGACCACACACCCTGCGACCGCTGGTCGCTAAGGGGTTAACCCCTCAGTTTGTGTTCACCCTGGTGACTAATGCTGAACAATAATTGCCAGCTCTGCTTCCAATTAGTTTTTACAGCGGCCACCAGTTAAGATGCGCCGGCATCTGCGATGGACAAGTAACGACTATACCTGGCAACTTTGATGTTATGCCGCTGGGGGGAGAAAAATGACACGATTCACATCAAAAGGGGCAGGTATTAACTGTGAGTAGGGGGTGGGGCTTACGGGCATAAAAATAAGTTTTAAAATTAGGCTGGGGAAGGTGGAGAAGTGGACGAGGAGTAGGAGGAACAGACGGGGAAAGAAGCAGAAGCAGGCAGAGTTTCAGTAGAACCTCCCCAAATCGAGAGACTCAGTCTTTGCCCTGGAGACCTGGTAAAGCAGTGTGGAAACTGGAGTCTCCAGGGCACATCCAGAGAGTTCCCAGCTATGGTGATGACTGCCCGCTCCAACCTAGACTAAAGTGACTGGATATCCCTTTAAATGCAGGATGCTTATCAGGACTGGAATTCCCATTAGACAGAATAGACAACTGCTTAAAGAAGAAGTAAACTTTTGTTATGAAAAAAATTAATTAAAATAAAATAAAAAATATATATATATCTTATAGGGACTTCCTGTTGAGTAAAATAAGGGCACTCCCACTGCCAAGAAATACATATTTCCAGCGTTCTGTACCACTCTGGCACTCAAAGGGTTAAACTAGTTTTTACATTTACAGTGCCCTCTGGTGGTCAAGTTCCAATTATTTACTCTGCTACATTCCATTTGAGAGTTCTCCACAGAATGTGATAGAAACTGCTGAGTCACTTCCTGTCAGTTAGAACCTTCAGGAAGTAATCACACTGTAATTCACTTCCTGATTATTTGAACTGTTATAACTTTTGAATAAAACAACTGATTGCGGTGAGAGCTCCCTTGTTTTACTCAGCAGGAAAAGCTCTATAACATATAGGTTTCTATAAAAAAAAAAGTTTACTGCTCCTTTAAAGCTCCAAATTTTGAGGGGCAGCACCTCAGCTGTGCTGGTTACACCCACATTCATAAGTGTCGGTGTGGTCAGATCAATCTCGATGTACCTGCACCAGTTTTATACCCCTTAACAGGCTATTATTTAACCTCTTGGATGCTAGAGCGATCTCAAATGCATTGCTAAGGAACACACTAGAGATCTTTCTAGCAACCAAGGGGTTAAAGCTTTTTTTCATTCTTGCTTGTTATAGGCCAATGGGTATTTTCTGTGCTAGGAAACAGTGGACAGGACTGGGGGTAGGGTCATGTGAAGAATGGGGGTGTGGTCATGGGTGGAGCTACAGGCATCTAAAGTGCCTTTCCTAGGGCTCAGTGGCGTAATAATAGGGGTCGCACCTGTGGCCGGGCCCGACACTCCAGGGGCCCGGCCGACCCTTGCAACCCCCCGTCTGGCTCCACTGAGCAGCAAGCAGCTGAGGACAATGTCTGTGCGGGCTCCGTCGGCTCTGTGGTAGTAATGCAGAGCGCTGGGAGATGACATCATCTCCCAGCTCTCTGCATTACTGAAGGACCACGCGGGAGCTCCTGCTAAAGAGGTCTGTGCAGAAGACCTCTCCTGCCACGCTAGCCGGCAGCCACTGGACCACCATGGAGGTAGGAGATGGGCACGGGGGGTGTCAGCAGTGGAGGCAATGTGGCGATTGGGAGCAATTGTGGAGGCAATGTGGGGGCAATTGTGGCAATGTGGGGCAATTGTGGCTTTTGGGGGCAATGTGGAAGAGATTGGGGGCAATTGTAATGATTGGGGGTAATGGGGGGGCGCAATGTGGTCGGGGGCGGCCCATGGCAATTTTTGCACCAGGGCCCGGTGGCTGCTAGTTACGCCTCTGCTAGGGCTGCCTGGGATGTAAATCTGTCTCTGATACGTATGAAAAGCACACAATGCAGGGCTGCACGGATTCCTTTGTAGTCCCGCATAATTACATAATTTCATAAGCTTCCTTTATTAAAAGGAATATCAGATCATCATATATATATCCCCCAATAAGTTAATAAAGCTGCGTTTCCTGTCCCCTTTTCCACTTTTTACCTAGAGAAAGGGTCAGTGCGTACACGAAACACGTTGGAATATTGGTTAGAACATTATTATATCTATTTCATCTAAGCTGGCAATCATATGATCCATACAGTGCACTGCTTTGCTGGTTGACTGATCCACTGCCTGCTATTGAAATACTACATTTGTATTGTCCCTAAGGGGGCTGCCCTGGTCAAGGGACACACATTCAAAATCCAGGACTGTCCTGGGCAATCCGGGACACGTGGTCACCTTATCTTACCCTAGACTAACTACAATATGTGTACTAGCAGTGCTCTGTCCTCTCAGGAGGAAAATAAATATTTACTTACCTCAAAATCTGAAACTCCGCTGAAAAATAGGAAACAGATTGAAGCTATTACTTTGATTTATTAGTTGCTAGAGCGGTCTCCCTCTCAGACGTATAAAGGGTTAAACAGGCCATTTCTCTAACATACATGGAGCTAAATAGACCACTTTCTAAGTAGAAAATCATACACCACCTGTAAGGTTGTTAAAATATAACTGACGTGAAGGTAGACGGTCCCCCCAAAAAAGGGTCCTTTGTCCTCTTCCCCAGTCTGAGAGTGCTATTTGCAGAGTAAGCCCCAATCCAACATTTCCTGCCTGCGCCCACAAGCCCTGAGGGGATTCTCATAAACAAACACACATCCCAGAGGGCATCCATCAACCAGCTCAAATTAGGGCCCCTTTCTGTCTGTCCATCTCCTCCTCTTGCCGGCCTGGACCAGAGGTCGGACAGATTTATTTTAGGAAGCTGGCTCTGTGTCGGCCAGGAGGGTGATCTGTCCCTGTGCACCGCATATCTAAACAGACTAATTAAAGCTGTCAAGTGGTACTTGATTGGATTGAGCCTGGACCACCGAAATCCAACCTGATTGGCCGGGAAATGTAAACTGGTTTTGCAGGGTGAGGGTCTTCTGTAGCAAGAAAAGATGGAGCAATTTTGGAACAAATCAACTGTTCCATAGCGGACAAACGAAAAGCCCCACTGTTTTAAAAAGAACTTTAATCCCTTTGAATGCCAGGGGGTACGCAACGCATTGCAAAGCAATGCGTTGCGTACCCCTTCTGACACTCAAAGGGTTAATCTCTTCAGTTTTAGCGTGGTCTGGTTAGTATGTTGGAGACCTCTCTAGCATTTACAGAGTTAATTGCCCTATTTAAAGCTGAACTATCACCCCAAATAAAGTCCCCCCCAATAATTATTCATATAGCGATAAGCTTAGAAATAGTAGTATTATCCAGCATAAGTACCGCGTTATTAAGAAATCCTACTTGATCGAGATGAACAGGCAGGCATCAGCGCAGACATCTTCCACCCACGCTGTCCATCCTGTCTCCTCTAGGAGGCGCTGCATTGTACCTTAAGGTAACAGGAATGGACTGATGGTGCAGGAGCCTCTAAAACAAGACGTCTGTTTGTAAGTCTCAGAAAAAAGTAGGATTTATTAATAACGTGGTACTTTTTCTGGATAATACTACTATTTCTAAGCTTTTTGCTATATATGAATAATTACTGGGGGGAAACTTAATTTGGGGTGATAGTTCTGCTTTAAATGAATGGAAATTTGTGGAAATTGTATTTGTCCCCTAGAGTGCAACCAGTGCGGGATTTATATCTCAGGTGCCCTTAGGCAAGGCACTCAAGGTGCTCTTAGTGCCACCTATGACCACACTCCATTCCTCACATGACCCCATCCCCAGTCTCATCCACTGTTTCCTGGCATAGAAAATACCCTTGGCCCACAACAAGCAAGGGCAAAGAACAAAAGCTTTAACGCCTTGGTTGCTAAAAAGATCACCAACGCACTGCAAGATCTATATCATCCATGGGGTTAAATAATAGCCTGTAAAGGAGAATACAACTGGTGTAGGGACATTGAGATTGCCCTCTGACCACACCCACAATTCAGAATGTGGGTGTGGCCAACACAGCTGAGGAACCACCCCTCAAAATCTGTATCTCTAGGCAGCTGCCTTTTCTGCCTATTAGGAAATCCGGCTCTGAATGCAACTGATATTCTGCAAAACCGATCCTCCTTTTGTGTGTCTCTAAGTAATTATCTTTATTTACATAGACCAGAGGTAGACTAGCATCTTGACATCCATAGATCGTGTAGTCCTGCCTCATTCCCCACCAGTTGTTGGCTGTTAGGGGAAGATGGAACTTGTATTCTTCAACAGACGAACAGCCAAAGGTGATATCGCACCTTTATCAAAAGTCTAAACGGTAAAAAGACTCTTCTTAAAGGAGCACTGATTTCAAAATAAATGTTATTCTTCTGTTTAACCCATTAACGTCCAGCAGTCCTGGGGTGGGATAAGCCTTAAGGAGTGCATAGACGTCATTTGGAGAACTGACACGTGTGAGCGATCACGTGTACCGGCTTGACACAACAGAGGCTGAAACCGGCCTCTCCGGTCATGGTGCAGTCAGGTTCAGACTACCGTAGTGATTACAGTGTTCCCGCAAGAGCGCTAGGATCACAAAAGCCATGATGTGCCAGGACCATCACCGCTCCTTAAAGTGGAACTTTCATCAGATAACCATAGAGCTGCAAATGATAATTAAATTAACGATATACACATACCTAGTTTTATTTTCAAGAATAATTGCTGCATTAAACAAAACATTCTATGCAGGCAGGCACCGGGGAACAGCGCAGACATCTTGCAGAGCCGGCATCTCTGAGTCTGCTCTGTCCGATGCCTTCAACTCCACAATTGGAGAGTTGAATGCCTTTGTGCCGAAAGGCACTGGAAGAGACTGACCACACTGGCGCAGAGAGCGCCTACAGCAAGATCCCTGCCAGTGCCTGTCTGCATAGGCACACTTTTTAGACCATTCCAATGAAGTCATTCATTATAAATAACGCGATTGCGGCTCTGCTGCAGAGCCTCCGTGTCGGCCGACACGGATCTCCTGCTGACAGCTTTACAGCTGACAGCAGGAAATCACTAACTTTAAATGCATGTATCTCTCAAACCATAGCAGTCTGAGAGATACGTTTTTTTGTGCTGTGCTCAACTTTTTAAGGACTATAATTTGAAAAATAATTTTTGTGGGACATTACTATCCCTTTAACCCTTTGCGTGCCAGACAGCAGGAGATCCCGGTCCAGGGACCAGCAGGCAGCTCTGCAGCAGAGCCGAAATTGTGTTATTGCTAAAGAATTAATTCATTGGAAAGGTCTAAAAGGTGTGCATGGTTTACATAAGCAATAACATGATTTCGGCTCTGCTGCAGAGCCTCGAGTGATACGACTCAATTCTCCTGCTGTCAGCTTTACAGCTCACATCAAGAGAAGGGGAGGGAGGGGGGAACTTTGAATCCCTATATCTCTCAAACCACAGCAGTTTGAGAGATAATGTTTGGAGCATATTGATTAAAATTTTAACCTCTTCAAAACTGGACATTTTTGGGAGGACATTACTGTCCCTTTAAGACCAGACAGCTCACAGCAAGGGACAATCTTCTTACTGTGAGAACAATGAAAACCCTTCCCCCTTGACAGGTTTTTCCCTTATGCTAATTGAAGATTGTCCCTCTCTGCAAGCCATCTGGACACCACCTTTCTGTTCTGAGGTCAGCAGTGTTAATCAGTAAAAGGGGAGGGAGGGGGATACTTTATCATTCAATTACTCTTGAACTACAACTCTGACAGTAATGAAATAACACTCCCCATGACCCAAATACTATGAAGATTAATTGGAGCTGCTTTTATTGGGAAACATTACTATCGTTTTGACTTTCATTGGATTTTGTAGCAACACCGTCTCTGTAAAATTTCATGCCACGGAGATACTGCATCAAAAAACAGCAAGTTTGAGCTGCAATAAGTTTTGAATAAAACATCTTTCAACAGTGAGAGTTCCCTTGTTTTAATCAGCAGGATAAGAGCTGCATTATATACACTGCTTTCCATATTAAAGGGATAGTAATACTTTATTATTACTATCCCCCATATTGTAGATATTTGCAAAATAATTTAATAGCCACCAGGTTCATTTCTCAGACCTTTATGGTTTGAGAGATAACCGAAGGCAAAGTTCCCCCCTCCCTCCCCCGAAGTCAGAGTTGTGCAGGGATATCCAGTCTGACTTTCATCAGGCGGCTCTGCAGCAGAGCCGCGATCGCGTTAATTAAAAAGAATTATTTCACTGAAACGGTCTTCTACATGTGCTTGCAAACCAAGCACAAACCAAGCACAGTGAAATAATTCTTTGTCACTAACGGGATGTCGGCTCAGCTGCAGAGCCGCAAGCCTGTCGTACAACAGACTTCCCCTGCAGTCAGTACAATGCTGACTTCAGGGAAAGGGGAAAATTTGCCTTTGATTATCTCTCAAACCATAAAGGTTTGAGAGATGAACCTGGGGGCAATTAAACTATTTTGCAAATATCTACAATATGGGGGATAGTAAGAATAAAGTATTACTGTCCCTTTAAGTATTACTGTTACTTAAAGATGAAGTTATCATAGCGACATAGGGCCTCTTTGACAGGTCTGCTTCCAATCCAGCGCTTCACCTGCAGGAAAACTGTCCTCTGAGTTTATGAAAAGTGATGTGTCTGCAGGCAAACTCTCCAAGCATCAGAACTTTAACCAGTTGAGTTCCAGAGGGGTACGCAGCGCATTGCAAAGCAATGTGCTGAGTACCCCTCTGGCACTCAAAGGGTTAAGGCTCAAATATTGTCTGAACTAGAGGTTACGTCAGGATTTTGACCCTAAAAAGCATCTGTTCCAACACAAACTATACTAAAAACCTATGTCTGCACCCATTGATGCAGAATTATATTTGGCCCTTTGAATGCCAGATAGTTTTGAAATGCATTGACTGCTTCTAGGACTCAAAGAGTTAACATGGTAATTCCCTTACTTAATGTAAATAGGGTAATACAAATGTCATGGCTGTTTGTGTACCTTTAGAATCTAGTAGGGCACATTTAACAAATCATTATCACAATTGTGTTCCATTTGCCGGTGTTGTGTGCACTTGCACTGTGATTCCCCATATTAGCAATCCCATGTGTATTTCCTCATGCAGGATGATTCCTCCCATAAACAGCTTTCCTCTCTCCCTGCCTTGTCTCCTTCTATCCCCCCATACTTGCTTCATCTCACCCCTCCCAATTAATTCTTCTACTCTCCTTTCCATACCCCCCCTCTCCATTGCTTCTCCCTTCTCTCTCCGCATTTCACTCTCTTCTCCATTGCTTTTCCCTCTTCTCTCCATTCATCTCTCCACTCCCTCCTCCCCTTTGCTTCTCCCTCCTCTCCCCATTCCATTCCCCTCTCCACTGCTTCTCCCACCCCTCTCCATTCCACTCTCCTTTTCAATGCTTCTCCCTCAACTCTCCATTGCTGCTCCCCCATTCCACTTTGCATTGCTGCCCCCCATTCAACTCTCCTCTCCACCATCCCACTGTCCTCTATTCCACTCTCCTCCATTCTACTCCTCCCCATTCTGCTTCCTCCATTCCACTCTCCTCATTCTGCCCCCCATTCCACTCTCCTCCATTCTACTCCTCCCCATTCTGCTTCCTCCATTCCACTCTCCTCATTCTGCCCCCCATTCCACTCTCCTCTCCCCATTCTGTCCCCCATTCCAATCTCCTCTCCCCATTCTGCTCCCTCCATTCCACTCTCTCTTCCCCATTCCACCCCCTCAAATCCAATCTCCTCTCCCCAGTCCACTCTACTCTCCCAATTCTGCACCCTCCATTCCACTCTCCCCTCTCCATTCTTCTCACCTAATTCCACTCTCATCTCCCCATTCTACTATACTCTCCCCATTCTGCTCCCGCTATTCCACTCTCCTCTCCCCATTCCGTCCCCCCATTCCACTCTCCTCATTCCATCCCCCCCCACCATTCCACTCTCCTCTCCCCATTCCACTCTCCTCATTCCATCCCCCCCAACCATTCCACTCTCCTCTCCCCATTCCACTCTCCTCATTCTGCCCCCCCATTCCATCCCCCCATCATTCTACTCCCCATTCTGCCACCCCATCCACTCTCTTCTCTCCGTCCAGTTCTCCTCTCTCCATTCCACTCTCCTCATTCCGTCCCTCCCATTCCACTCTCCTCTCTCCATTCCACCCCCCCCCCCCCCACAATTCCACTCTCCTCATTCCATCTCCCCACCTCTCCCCGTTCCACTCCGCCCCCCTTGTCTCCATCCCGCTCTCCTGTCTTTCCATTCCACTCTCCTCTCCCCAACCCGTCCCCCTTCCACTCCACCGCCGCCCCTCCTTCCCTCCCGTGTCCTCACGTCCCCTCCTGTCTCGGCGTCCTCATCTCCATAGTAACCGCGGCATCCAGCCAATCAGCACGCCCCTCACGTTCAGCACGTACCTTGGCTGGCAGCGGCGCCTGCCCTCCAGCCTGCACACGGGAGGGGGAGCGGGGAAGACCTTGTGCTTACGGGGGGCGCTGTTCCTTTAGTCTCTCGCCTCGTTAAGCGTTCAGTCAGCCCTGTGTCCAGCAGATTACGTTTCTGATTGAATGTAGGAAACCTCATGCCACTTATTAGTCATATTAATAACAAAAACTTCAAAAAATAATAAAAAGAGAATTTCATGTGCTGGGACCCTCCTATACTGGCATGGTACGTCCCGACACACGTCTATTTATTAATGTGAGCTATTTTTATGTATTGCAATTGGGTAGTTTTATTTATGAGGCCATTAGGATTCCGTGTTTTACATGTGCTGTGCAGTTCATTCTGCTGTTTCCTAATAAATCAGGGAATCCCCCTGTTAGGGAATAAAATTATTATTTTTTAAATATAAAATCAGGGTATTGTAACCATTTGATTGCCAGATGTGGTGTGTATATTTATTGTTACTATTAACCCTTTGAGTGCCAGAGGGGTACACGTACCCTCTCTGGCACTCAAAGGGTTAACTGTCTTTGACTACAATAAGTGATGTTCTGTATATCTATTTCCATCACTGTTATTAAAGGGATATTAATGATTCATAATAAAAGCAGCTCCAATTAATCTACATAGTATTTGGGCCACAGAGAGTGTTATTTCAATTCTGTCAGAGTTGTAGTTCAAGAGTAATTCAATGACAAAGTGTCCCCCTCCCGCCCCTTTTACTGATGTAACACTGCTCAGCCAGATCAGAAGGGGGGTGCCCAGGTAGACTGCAGAGAGGGACAATCTTCAATTAAGATAAGGGAAAAACCTGAAAAACTTGTCAAGAGGGGCAGGGCTTTCATTGTTCTCACAGTAAGAAGATTGTCCCCTGCTGTTATCTGTCTGGTCTATGGACTGGATTCCACATCTGAGAAGAGATGTCTTACACTAGGTAAAAGGGGCGGGAGGGGAAACTTTGCTTGTGAATATCTCTCAAACCATAAAGATTTGAGAGATAAGACATATCATTCTTCATGTTTTTTAATGCCTACAAAATAAAATAAAAATAAAACGAAGTATTACTATCCCTTTAAACAATGTAAGTCCCATTGCTGTAACTTGTATAATTTTAGAGTTACAAGCTTCTAAAGTTCCCTGCTTCCGCCCCCTTTTACCCACATCAGCGCTCTAACTAACAGACTGAGATTCCGGTCCTGGGACCGGACAGCTCATCTACAGAGCCGGAATAACATTGTATACAAAGAAATTCTTCATTAGAACAACCTACAAATTGTGTCTGGTTTGAGGCAGGCACACTTTGTAGACCGTTCTAATGAAGAATTTCTTTGTATGCCATGTTATTTTCGGCTCTGCAGACAAGGGCACACTTTGTAGACCGTTCTAATGAAGAATATCTTTGTGTACAATGTTATTTCGGCTCTGCAGATGAGCTGTCCGGTCCCGGGACCAGGATCTCAAGTCTGTCAGCTAGAGCGTTGATGTGGGTAAAATGGGCTCAAAGGAGGAACTTTAGAAGTTTATAAATCTAAAACTATACAAGTTACAGCAACGGGACTTAAATCGTTTAATTTATTTTTTTTATATGTACAATATTAAACACTCTTAAATTTAAGTATTACTATCCCTTTAAGGACCCATGACCATACCTGGGAACTTTTGAAGCAGGGCTACCCGGAGGGTAACCCTGTCAGTGCCGACCGGGGAAGAAAATGACGCGATTTGCGTCATAAAAGGGGTGGGGCTTAGTCATGGGGGGGCGGGACAAAAAAACCCCTGCAAAATGGAGGTAAGAGGGCGGGGAGTAGGAGGAACCGGGTGGGATGGAGCACAAGTGGCAGAGTTTCTCCTTAAACTCTGCCCACCCGGTGATCCACACATTGCCCCGGAGACCCGGTAATTCAGTCTGAAATCCGCAGTCTCTGGGGCAAAACCGGAGAGTTCCCAGGTATGGCCATGACGTGCCAGGGCCATCTGTTAGCTCCTTAAAGGAAAACGAAATAAGAGCCTGGTACCTAAGGTGGAAGCAGCTAGAGGGCGACGCTAGAGAGCGAAGCTTGGTTTCGTAGGAGCCCTATTGGGATGTCCGTGCTGCAGCCAAGGCTGAAGTAAAGTTGCTGGCCGCGAAGCCAGATGTCTGACCCCAATTGAGCCGGGGCCGGGACCAGGATGAACACCCCTCAGACTTAGAAACTAGAGCAAGGTACCAGATCAAAACCCCTAAAATTGAGAGATCAAAGAGGACAAGCAAATGTCCTAATGAGACTAGGCAGTTCATAGGAAGGGAGAAGGCTGAGATAAGACTCTGGAGTGACCAGCTAAAAAACTAGGGGAACCGTCAGGATACCGTATCTCAGCAGAGAAGGAATAAAAATCATGAAGACATGTCTGCACTCAAATAACTCAAAGAGCGGAGCAGCACTGGATGAGCTACACCCGTCTATCTACGGTGCCTCCAAGTGCTGAAACAGTACTGAACCTCCGACTGAGGGTAATGGAAGAGCCCCTAAAGTGGAAAGAGCGCTGAATAGCAAGGGAAAAAAGCCGTCTATCTATGGCAGCTCCTACTAGAACCGGATCCCTTGCAAGGGAAAGCAGAGGAGGTCACTACAACGTTCCCGACCCTAGGCATCTATCTACAGCTGCACGAGCAGAGATGAAGGGAGCGTATACTAGGACCAGCCAGCCGGCTACTGCAGCGACCAAAAAAAACAAAAATAAACAAAAGGCACTTGAGCCACTGACTAGGGAGCCAGGCAATGGAGCGTCTTGGAGGTCGACAATGAGATCCCGACCCTGGCCGTCTATCTACGGCAGAATGAGCAGAGGGGAAGGTTGCGTGTACCAGCCGGCTACTGCAGCGACCGTGAAGGAAAATGAGTGGAGCTTGAGCCACTAAACAGGGAGCCAGATAAAGGAGCGAGGCCTACCCACTGGGGCAGCCAAACTGGCTGTAGGCTTCCAAGCCCCGCTCTGGATCAGCCTGTGTATACGGGCTTTGTAACTAGTATATATATATATAGATAGATAGATAGATAGATAGATAGATATGATTTTTGCAACACTTGCACTCAAAGTGTTAAAGCTGGGAAATGCTTAAAATTAATACTCCATCCTCAGGTTGAGATTTTAAAGTAATAGTAATACTTGCAAATTACTAATCCCCATATTGTAGCTTTGTTAAAAAGAAACTTATTGGCCCCAGTGTCATCTCTCAAACCCTTATGGTTTGAGAGATGATAGCGCACAAAGTTCCCTCCTCCCCCCCCTTCTTACTGCAGAAGAACTTGCAAAACCTGTCAAGGGGGCAGGGTTTTCCTTATGATCACAGTAAGAAGATTGTCCCTTGCTGTGACCTGTCCGGTCAAGAGACCACATTCCACATCTGAAGGGAGGTGGCTTACACTAGGTAAAAGGGGCGGGAGGGGGATACTTTATCATTCAATTACTCTTGTACTACAACTCTGACAGTATTGAAATAACACTCTTTATGGCTCAAATACTATGCAGATTAATTGGAGCTGATTTTATTTTGAAACTTTGCTATCCCTTTAACCTTTTAAAGGGCAGCTATGTTCTAATATTTGGCATACCAGCAGGCCTACTTCTCTAAGAGCAGACCAGCTGAGTAAACTGGGGCTGAATTATGAGCCCCGGGGCTCAAGAAAAAGAGCAGAATGGGGGGTCTGAAAGGAAAGTCCCTTGGTGTATCTATACTATATTACACTATACTATATTGCACAGTTCAGTTTTCTGTCCTGCGTGATGCAGATCCCCAGTAGGCCCGCTGCATCAGACGTGAAAGCCAAACACAGCTAAGGTCTATATTACCATTGGTGCAGCAATATCCAAAGACCTGGGGCCCAGGCAACTTTAGAGCCCTGCTTTTAAAGCAAAACTTTCAGGCATATTGAAGTGCCCCCGAAATCATTTTTCACATAGCGATAAGAATATCAGCACTTGTATTATCCTTAGTAAGTCCAGTTTTATTTAGAAATCCAACTTCTTCGGAGACTCACCGGCAGACAACAGCACAGACATCTTGCTGAAGAGGCATCTGTGCGTCCATCCTTGTCTCCTCTGTGATTGATAAGGGGGAGTTGCATTATATATTAACCCCTTAAGGACCAGCGGTCTCGGGGTGTGTGGTCCTTTAAGGACCAGATGGGGAAGTTCGACGTGCCTCCCCACGTGACTGATCACGTGTAAAGGCATGCCGACCGAGGGACTGAAAGAGATCGCTCCGGTCTTGGTATTACTCACCACGCTCCTGCAGTGCCAGACCAACGTGATGGTCTGGGTACGTCATTGGACGCGAAGGGGTTAAGGTACAGAAAGGGATGTACAGCACAGGTGCACGGATTCCTCTACCTCAAGATGCCTGCCAGTGAATCTTCGAACAACTTGGATTTCTAAAACTGCTGAACTTACTAAGGATAATACAAGTATTCATATGCTTCACACTATGTGAAAAATGATTTGAGGGACACTTTAATATGCCTATAAGTTCCACTTTAACCCTTTGAGTGACAAAGGTGTATGCAATGCACTGCTTTGAAATGCATTACATACACCTGTGGGACTCAAAGGGTTAATGTTAGTATTTTCCACAAAAACGTTTTTTGCATTTAGAAGAGCTTAAAAAGCTGAGCTAAATGCAAAAAACCCGTATCTCTCAAACCGCTATGGTTTAAGAGATTCAGGCGTTTAAAGTCTGATCTCTCCTACTGACAGCTGTAAAGGAGGCGCTTGAGCAAAGCCGCAATCTCGTTATTTACCACGAATCCCTTCATTGGAATGGTCTAAAACGTGTGCTTGAAAACCATGCACACGTTTTAGACCATTCCAATGAAGGGATTTGTGGTAAATAACGAGATTGCGGCTCTGCTCGAG
Organism: Rhinophrynus dorsalis; assembly: GCA_037306005.1. Taxonomy (NCBI): domain Eukaryota; kingdom Metazoa; phylum Chordata; class Amphibia; order Anura; family Rhinophrynidae; genus Rhinophrynus; species Rhinophrynus dorsalis. Next base: position 18,446,169 of record CM074721.1, read on the forward strand.
TGCCTCCGTGTCGGCCGACACTGATCTCCTGCTGACAGCTTTACAGCTGTCAGTAGGAGAGATCAAACTTTAAACGCCCGTATCTCTTAAACCATAGTGGTTTGAGAGATACGTTTTTTTGTATTTAGCTCAGCTTTTTAAGCTCTTCTAAATGCAAAAAACTTTTTTGTGGACATTACTAACACTTTAAATGCTAAAAAAATAAATGTTTAACATTTTTAGTAGTTTGCAGTGAATGGAGCCCAAAAATGGATTTGCACCAGGACCCACAATCACTAGGTTCACCCTGAACACTGCAGGTCTATGGGGACTCTGCATGGAAGTCTGGAGTTTGTGATCGAGCGACACAGACTTCTGGTTTGAGCGCCAGCTGGGGGACTCAGCGTTATGACCTCCACCCCAGTGGGCTGTGCAACTCATTGCAAAGAAGTTCATTTTACATCTCTCTGGGTCTTAAAGTGTTAAAGACCCACTGTTTGCATTCCAGGTTTGCTAAATATTATTAACACTTTAAGGACCATAGAAGTATGCTACAAATTGGTTCAAGAACATTGCATGGCCCTGTGGTCGTAAAGGGATTAATTGGGGAGATTATCCCTGACACTTTTAAGTGGCTCCACAACCATGAAACATTTACATTTTGTTCTTGATATGTTCATTATTATTAGACTTTTCTCGGGTCCTCAAAATTCAGCTGTTCTCCTCTTCCTCCTGCCCCTTTTTTTCCTCTAAACCTCCCACTGATGACATCAAAGACACGCCCACTGAAGGGAAGTTTAGGAGAAACATGAGATGAGAGGACCGGGTCAGGTTTCAGCGGCTGACAATCAAAGGAGGGACTAAGGGCAAAAGACTCCCCCCAATTGCTATAGCAACACAAGAAACGCATACCTCCTACCTCCCAAGTGTCCCTCTTTAGGAGATATTAGGGGTCCATATCTCCCAAGTATCCCTCTGTAGGAGATATTAGGGGTCTAATCCTCTCGTGTCCCTCTTTAGGAGCTATTAGGGGTCCATACCTCCCAAATGTGCCTCTTTAGGAGATATTAGGACTCCATACCTTCCAAGTGTACCTCTTTAGGGGATATTAGAGGTCCGTACCTCCTAAGTGTCCCTCTTTAGGAGAAATTAGGGGTCTGTAACTCTCAAGTGTTCCTCTTTAGGAGATATTAGGGGTCCATACCTCCTAAGTGTCCCCCTTTAGGAGATATTAGGACTCCATATCTCCCAAGTGTCCCTCTTTAGGAGATATTAGGGGTCCATCCCTCCTTAGTGTCCCTCTTTAGGAGATATTACAGGTCCATCCCTCCCAAGTGTCCCTCTTTAGTAGATATTAGGGGTCTATACCTCCCAAGTGCCTCTCTTTAGTAGATATTAGGGGTCTATACCTCCCAAGTGTCCCTCTTTAGGAGATATTAGGGGTTCATCCTTCCCAAGTGTCCCTACGCCCCAAGTGTTCCTCTTAAGGAGATATTAGGGGTCCGAACCTCCCAAGTGTCCCTCTTTAGGAGTTATTAGGGGTCCATACCACCTAAGTGTCTTTCTTTAGGAGATATTAGGGGTCCATCCCTCCCAAGTGTCCCTCTTTAGGAGATATTAGGGGTCCATACCTCCCAAGTGTTCCTCTTAAGGAGATATTAGGGGTACGTACCTCTCAAGTGTCTGTCTTTACGAGATATTAGGGCTTCAATGGGATTTTTCTTTGCCTTCCACTGGATCAGCAGTGGTGATATGGCACAGGAATGTCTTTTTTTCAGCCTCATCAACTACATTACTATGTTATTGCAGCTCAAACTTGATTTGTTTTAATTGCAGTATCTCAATGGCCTGAAATGTTACAGTGGCGCTGTTGATACACCATACTTTGAAGTTTTATGGTCAGCTGACCAGAGCTGTCAATGGGATGCTGTAGCAAGAGCGCCACTGTACAATTTCAGGCCATTGAGATATTGCACCTACAACAAATCAAGTTTGAGCTGAAGTGACATTTGAATAAAACACCTCTCAGACTTATTACTGGCCAGGGCGGGCAACTTGCCCCCTTGCCCCGCAGGCCAGCCCTCCCCTGGTAAGAAGATTGAGAAGCAATGCAATTTGTTAGGAGATTAAAGGGGAACATTTACATAAAATTTGAGCATGGGTTTAGTTCAATAAAACAAGATTAGCGCTGTTTTTTTGTTTTGTTTTGTTTTTTACTCACCTAGGAGCAGAGATCTAAAGACTTCAAATCGGGCACGTCCACGTTCTGTGACACCCTGTATGTGCCGCACGATGCCGCACGACTTCCCACCTCCCTCCCAGCTGCCCCAGGGAGCGCATTCACGCTTCCCTTCGTACCTGTATTTATGTGGGCTATCGTTACAGCAAACTCTGTTTACCATGCTACATGAACACGCTCCCTGGGGTAGCTGGGAGGGATGTGAGACCTGCGGCGTTGTGCATCACATACGGGGTGCCGCAGAACGCGGAAGTGCCCGATTTGAAGTCTTCAGATCTCCGCTCGTAGGTGAGTAAAAAATAACAAAAAAAAACCCAGAGCTAATCTTGTTTTATTGAATAAAACCCATGCGCAATTTTTTTTTTTTTTTTATGTGAATGTTCCCCTTTAAAAAAAACAACATATTTTAAGGTGATAAACAGAAGTATGGTATTACATTTGTTCTTTGTAACAAGCTGTTCGGGAAACCGCCCTCTTGCAGTATGCGTTACAAACTGTCATTCATTTTTATTTATTTTTCTTAAATATTTCTTAGAACATTTCCAACATAAAAACAAAACAAAACACAGAGGTCTGGATTTACCTGTTTAAAAGCCCTGAATTGGGAGAGTGGTCCTATTTATAAGTAAGAGATTTGATTAGACAATAGCAATTGCACATCAACAGTTTCCAAGGTAATCTCCTTAGGAGGAAAGCATTGCAATAATTTTATAATGTCTATACGCACGCATTCTGGCAAGTCTTAAAGGGATAGTAATACTTAATTTTATCTTTATTTTATTTTGTAGGCATTAAAAAAACATGAAGAATGATATAAGTCTTAGCTCTCAAACCTTTATGGTTTGAGAGATATTCACAACCAAAGATTCCCCTCCCGCCCCTTTTACCTAGTGTAAGCCATCTCTTCCCAGATGTGGAATCCAGTCCATAGAACAGACAGATAACAGCAGGAGACAATCTTCTTCCTATGAGAACAATGAAAGCCCTGCCCCCCTTGACAAGTTTTTCAGGTTTTTCCCTTATCTTAATTGAAGATTGTCCCTCTCTGCAATCTACCTGGGCACCTCCCTTCTGCTCTGGCTGAACAGTGTTACATCAGTAAAAGGGACGGGAGGGGGATACTTTGTCATTGAATTACTCTTGAACTACAATTCTGATAGAATTGAAATAACACTCTCCAAAGTCCAAATACTATGATGATTAATTACAGCTGCTTTTATTATGAAACATTACTATCCCTTTAAAGGGATAGTAACACTTAAAGGGGAACTACCACCCGACACAATCATTAGCATCACTAAGTGCCCATCTGGCGACTAGCTGCTTAGTAGAGCTAGTTGCCAGAATAATTACCTTATTTAATAGATTTCTCCTCTCTTCCATGGGTGACAGGCAGGACGGAGTGCGGACATCTTGCCATTGTGACGTCCGTGCTCCTGCGCTGTCAGTCCCAGTCAGGTCTCAGAGGCGTTGCTAGGACCCATTTGGCTCCAGCTGGGACTGACAGCGCAGGCGCGTGAACATCACAATGGCAAGATGTCCGCGCTCCGTCCTGCCTGTCACCCATGGAAGAGAGCAGAAATCTATTAAATAAGGTAATTATTCTGTTGACTAGCGCTACTAAGCAGCTAGTCGCCAGATGGGGACATAGTGACGGTAAACATTGTGTGGGGTGGTATTTCCCCTTTAATATGTAATAATAATAATAATAAAAAAAATATATATGTGTGTGTGTGTGTTGTAGTTTTTTTCCTGAGTAAAGCAAGGGAACTCTCACTGCTGAGAGGTGTTTTATTCAAAAGTTATAGCAGCTCAATCTTGAATCATTTAGATGCAGTATCTCAGTTGCCTGAAATTGTACAGTGGCGCTGTTGCTACATCATCCTATGGATGTTTATGGTCAACTGACCAGAACTGTCCATAGGATGGTGTAGCAACAGCACCACTGTACAATTTCAGGCCACTGTGATATTGCACCTAAAAAAAAATTCAAGTTTGAGCTGCAATACCTTTTGAATAAAACACCTTTCAGCAGTGGGATTTCACTTGCTTTACTCAAGTGGATAAACTCTAAAATATATATATATATTAATATTAAGTGTTACTGTCCCTTTAAAGGGAAACCACATTTATATTTTTGTGCATAATCCTATTTATTTTTAATCCACTGAGATCCAGAGAGATATTTAACGCATTGTGTTGCAATGCACTGGCACTCAAAGGGTTATTTGTTGCATAGTTGCGACAACTGTAGTGTCCAAGTGTGGGTTAACTATTAGAGTGTCAGAGTGGTGTGTAATACAAAGAGTTAATATTAACTCATTAGTGTTGAGTGACATGCCAGGACTGTCACGTAATTCCATCCTTTAAGGACAGGAGACAGTCTTGGCATGTCATGGGTTAAAACTCCCATCCCCAATCTAGATACCGTCCTTACGTGTGATCTCTGATACTGTCATAATTCTCAGTATTTAAAGGTATCCATTACTTTTTTAAAACCATCTACGTTATCTGCAAGCACAGCAACTCGAGTCAAAGAATTCCATAACTTTACTGCACTTATTGTAAAAATTCTCGACCTTTGTTTTAGTTGAAAGAGCCTTTCCACTACTCTTAAAGGGGAACATTCACTTAACAAAAACCTTCTTGTAGTGGTTTCAACCACTATAACAAGATTAGTGACGTTTTTATTATTTTGCTTACCGGGTATTGCAGATATGAAGCGTTAAACTGTGGCACTTCTGCGTCTGTGGCACCCTGTATGTGCGGCACGAAGCCGCAGGACTTCCCAACTGAGGCTGCAACACACTGGCACTCAAAGGGTTAATTGTTGCAACCTCAGTAGCATGGTAAATGGAGCTTGTTGTAAAGCTAGACCACATAAATACCACTACTAAGGGCAGCGTGAACGAGCTTTCCTGGGGCAGCTGGGAGGGAGGTGGGAATTTCTGCGGTTTCGTGCCGCACATACAGGGTGCCGCAGACGCGAAAGTGCCACAGTTTAACGCTTCATATCTGCAATACCTGGTAAGCAAAATTTAAAGAAACAAAGCCGCTAATCTTGAAACCACTACAAGAAAGTTTTTGTTAAGTGAATGTTCCCTTTTAAAGGGATAGTAATGTTTCATAATAAAAGCAGCTCTAATTAATCATCATAGTATTTGGACTTTGGAGAATGTTATTTCAATTCTGTCAGAGTTGTAGTTCAAGAGTAATTCAATGACAAAGTATCCCCCTCACGCCCCTTTTACTGATGTAACACTGTTCAGCCAGATCAGAAGGGAGGTGCCCAGGTAGAGTGCAGAGAGGGACAATCTTCAATTAAGATAAGGGAAAAACCTGAAAAGCTTTTCAAGGGGGCAGGGATTTCATTGTTCTCATAGGAAGAAGGTTGTCCCCTGCTGTTATCTGTCTGGTCTATGGACTGGATTCCACATCTGAGAAGAGATGGCTTACACTAGGTAAAAGGGGCGGGAGGGGAAACTTTGCTTGTGAATCTCTCTCAAACCATAAAGGTTTGAGAGATAAGACTTATATCATTCTTCATGTTTTTTTAATGCCTACAAAATAAAATAAAGTTAAAACGAAGTATTACTATCCCTTTAATGGATGACTGTTTTTTTCCCTCAACTCTTTGCTTAACCCCTTAAGAACCGGGAAAACCTGAGTTCGATTTGACTTGACTGGAGCAATTTTGATTTTTTTTGACTATGTCTTTGTTCAACCATATTTTCTCTTTAATTCCTTTTGTGCACCCACACAAATTATATACTGTTTTTTTAAGCACAAGTAGGGCTTTCTTTTGATACCACAATTATATGAATACCTCATCCTTTAATTTGATTAAAATAGAAAAAAAGAGCAAAAAAAAAAAAAAACAACATTTTCCTGTCAGGATTTGCATAGTATTAGTTCATTACAAAAAATACCCCTAAATATATTCATTCGCTTCTCCTGAATATAAGAGTACACCATATGCCTAGTATTTCAGTCCCTTTCTCACATTTACAAGGTAAATATTACAAGATGGACGCCATTATTTCCGACTTGTAATTTTTCAACAATTGGCACGTGAGCTTAGTTGATGGTGCCAGAACCAAAAATGTCCCACAAAAGTATATGTTTCTGAAAACTAGACAACATAAAGGTAAATAACCAGGAGAATTTTGGAGTTTTTTTATGCAGCTATTTTTCCAGAAATATTTTTCAAAATAGTGGTAATATTTTGGTTTGTTTTTGCAGTTTTCACACTTACACTTCAATATTACTGTTGATATCAAGCATGGGATAGTTGAAAATTTAAAAATATCAATTGTTTAGTGTTCAGCTCCTTCTTCTGAGTACAGCAATACCCCATATGCATAGGTTTCTCATGGTTTGGGGGAGATATGGGACCCAAATTGGAACATGCGCATTTCCAGGTTCACACTTTGAATTTTCACAGCTTGCGTCACTGGTGCCATGTCTCATTTGGGGCTGTGTAACAGTGCTCCACTTTAAGATTTCCCCCCAAAAGTGTATATTTTTTGGAAAGTAGACACCTCGGGCTTTTGTTTTAGGTGTGTTTTAAAATTTTGTACACAGCCATTTTACCACCAATCCTGTGAAAACTTGACGCAAGCAAAAAAAATTCAGCATTTTTCACACCTTTACTTCAATGTTGATGTGAATTTCAAGCACAGAATAGGTGAAGATTATATAAACTGCATTGATTAGTGCTAGTCCTTCTTCTGAGTATGGTAATGCCCCATATGCATAGGTTTGTCAGGGTTTGGGGGAGCTACTGGGCCCAATTGGAACATGTTAGTTTCCTTTTACAGACATGCCATTTTTACAGCTGGTGCCTTGTCTCATTTCGGACTGTTTGGCAATGCTGCAATGAATTTTACCACTAAAAGTATATATTGTAGAAGAGTAGACAACCCTGGCTTTCATTCTGTTTGCATTATATCAATTTTTTCGCTGCCACTATATCAGCAATCCCTCCCAAAACCTGCAGTAAGGCAGAGAAACACCATTTTTTCACACATATTTTAGTTTTGCTCTGGATTTCAATCAGATGATATCTGCAGATTTTTTAAGTGCTTTACATTAGTGGTGAGTTACATTGTCTGAGTACGGCAATGCCCCATATGCATAGGTTTGTCAGGGTTTGGAGGAACTACTGGACCCAGTAGGGAACATGTGTGTTTACATTATCAGAGATGGAAAAAACTTAGGGTGCTTTGCTTCCCATTATATTTTGATAGTGTTAGCTCTAAGGAGGGATGTGTTTTGAAAAATAAAAAAACAAGTTATTTCAGAGGGGAAAAGTGGCCAAATAATAAAATAAACTTCACAGCACTACTGCATTGTGCCTTCATGGTATTGCTTGAAGCAGTCACCAATGCAGAGGCCAGGTTTGGAAGGGCAGTCAGGACAGTAAGTGGTGGTGTCTGTCCGTATTCCCTTGCTGTAGCAAACCCTGCAGCGCTTCTGTGGCTTGTTCTTTTGGGAGTTGGGGGGATTTTATAAATAAAGTGTGCTTCCCTGGGTCTTGATGGAATGATTTCTGGCGCACCATGAAACAAAAATAGGGAAATAAGTCATAGCTGATATTGTAAAAAGCTACATTTTGGATTGGGGTTTGCCACTTTGAAATTAAAAATGAATTATGTACTGCAGTCTGCATCATATAGATGGCACCTTTTTTGTACCATGCCCTACACTTTCTCATTGCGAGGTATGGCTCCATTAGTTGATCACACAGATCAACTCCCCCATGTTTTTATTATAGTCCCTGATGCAGACTGTCTTTCTCAGTACCCCTCTCCTGCCATGAACAGTGACTGCCACAGTTCTGTCCTCATGCATTGTGGTCAGCATGTAGACATCTTTTCTATCCTTGAACTTAACTGCCAGCAGCTCCTGTTGGCACAAAGATAAGGACATCCCAGTTTTTAGTTTGGTATCTACGAGTTTTTTGGGCAACTCCCTGCAATTGCACCTAACAGTGCCACAGACCACGGTGTCAAAACAAAAAAGAGACTTAAATAAAAGGGGGCTGGTGTAATAATTATCAACAAATAACTGATAACCTTTATTTAATAAGGGGTAAATTAGATCCCAATTGATTTTCCCATTTGTTCCCATAAATTTGGGGCAACCAGGAGGATCAAGTTGGCTGTCCTTGCCCTCATAAATTCTAAAAGCCTGGGTGTAGCCTGTCGCATTTTCGCACAATTTATAAAATTTAACACTAAACTTGGAACACTTGGAGGGGATGTATTGCTTGAACCATAACCTGCCTTTATATTTCATTAGGGATTCATCTACACTAATTTCTTTTTGGGGCATATATACTTGGGCAAACTTTTTCTGTAAATGATTTATTAGGGGACGAATTTTGCACAGTCTATCATACTGGGGGTGTTCTTTTGGGAGGCACAGGGTATTATCACTAAAATGCATAAAGTGCAAAATTACTTCAAATCTGGACCTGGTCATAGTCTTGGGGAATATAGGGGTATCACATATGGGGTTTTTGCTCCAGTAAGATCGGATACTTGGCTTTTTCATTATCCCCATTGTCATTACTAAGGCCCATAATTGCTTAAATTCTGTGATGTCTGTGGGTTTCCATACATCTTGCTTAACAATGAAAGCTGTAGGGTTGACGGCAATATACTGGGCTGCATACCAATTGGTTTGGGACACAATTTCCCCCAAAATGTCTTCCCCCAAAAACAAATAAAAAAAAGTATCATGGGTAAATCCTTCCACAGCAATTTGAATTCCCGGGTTGCCTGTGAATTCTGGGATTGTGGGTAAATTGGTTGGTGATACCCATTCATTAGGATCAGGAATGGCAGGTGTTGGGGCATTTCTTTGGGCAGGTCCTTGGACAGGTCTTTTGGCAGGTGCTGGGGTAGTTACCAGGGCAGCTCTTGGGACAGTACATCTTTTCTTTACAGAAGGCCCAGCGTCATCACTAGAGCTGCTCTTACTCTCTGAAAACTGAGTTATATCAAAGTCTGACGCAGTGTCTGTGGCCTCTGAGTCAGAAGCCAAAAAGGCATATGCCGGTTCTACACTGTACCTCCACTGCATTTTGTACACTTACTCTAAAAAACTTTTTTCTACGCTACACCTAAACCTTACCCTAACCTACGTATACCCTGAACCTACCTAACCCAAGTGAACTACCTATCTAAACTATACTTATTATATTTTTTTGTTGGTTTTTCTTTGTTTTTTTCCCTACTCTACTCCTAAACCTAAATCTAACCCTAAGCCTTTCCCTAACACACGTGTACACTAAACCTACCCAACTTCCTACCTAACCTATAGAAAATAATCAAATTTTATGAAAAAAATAAAAAAAATGAAAAAAAAATAAAAAAATACAAGGGGGGTGGGGGATGTACCACAGATCAGCAAACGATGATCTGCAGCAAACTGATCACTACTAGAGTGATCAGATGGGGGGAACTGTATTGATCACTGCAGAACAGTGATCAAAGGGTTAATTTTATCTTTTTTTTAACTTTTTTTCCCATAAGAACGCTAGAGCAGGCTCTGGAATGCTGTGACATGATATCTCTCTGTCTCTCTCCACCTCAGCAGTGTGCAAGATGGAGGGAGGCAGAGAGATGTGACAGGCACAGTATTTACAAATACCGCCCCTGTCATTCAGCTTTTGCAACATGTGATTCGCTCGTCAAGCGAATCACATGTTGCAACAATGTTTCTACTGGCTGTTACTAAGTGTCCCGGTACCGGGGCACTTAGTAGCAACCAGCCCGCGCTCTCCCATCGCTCCGTGCAGCCGCGATGGGAGAGTTTAACCCATGTTTAACCCATCAGTTTTGTTGCACGTCTCTGCACTTTTCCAGTTCAGTAATGTTTTGTTTTTTTAAAAACTGGTGCCCACAACTATGCTCCATTCTCCTGGTTTCTATTGAAAAGTTGACTTCTATTTGGCGACCACCAAAATGGCGACATCATAATGTCACCTGCATCAAAAGGTAGACGCTAGAATGTCGCCCAATTAAAAGGGTGACATTCTGATGTCACACGTTTAAGTGTCGCCAAGAAACTCACAAGGCCACATCAGAATGTCGGCCGCATCACAGTTATGTTATGCATACCTTCTTCAGATGCCCTCCTCCTGTCACAAGCCCGCATCGAAATGTGTGCGACATTCTGATGTGTGTGGCAAATCTGCTTCGAGTAAGATGCCCTCTTCTTCTCACAAGCACTGTGAGACTGCTCAGTCACCAGTGCGAATGAGAGGAAGCGGACATCCTAACCCGTTGAGTGCCAGAGAGGGCCGCACCGTATTGGTTTACAATGCATTGCGGGCTGTTCTGTCACTCAAAGGGTTAAGGCACAGATGGAGGGTATGCATAGCATTACTTGGAGCAGATTTGCCACACACATCAGAATGTTGCACACCTTTTGATGCGGGTGTCACGGTACACTTAAGATAAGAAACACACGACACTGTTACAGGTGAATTTAACCAGTTTATTAAGATAAAATACAAGAGCAAATACACTTCCCCAACCTTCCAGGGACAGGCGTGAGGACAGAGTACAGTCCACTACCCAGGAGCTGACACTGAGCTACGATCTCTGACCATGGATTGCTAAGGCAGCAAGGGTGATAGAACCAGCCAATGATTCTACTGAGCGAATACTTGTAGAAGCCTAGAGAGCTAGGGATCCAGGTACAGGAGCAAGACCGGGGTGACCAGCAGGTAATAGCCAGGAGGTAGAGCTAGCCTGGGGATGCCGGAGTGTAGACTGACCAAGCAATACCTTAGATGAGACTAACCCTAAGACTGCCGAATGGAAGGTAGTCACCACAGTACCAGGGAGATACGGATACTCTAGGCTGTAAGAAGCGAGAGACAGCGAGAGCCGATAGAGACAGAGTGGAAGTCAGACAATACTGGGGTCATGCACAAAGCGGATAGTCAGACAGAGCTACTAGACAAAACGGGATCATATAGTCAGCCAGAGCCACGGAACTCACAGAGCAGGTAGTCACCCTGAATCAGGGTCAAGCACAGGACAGGTAGTCAGACAAGGCCTAGGTCATACACCGAGCGGGTAGTCAGACAAGGCCTAGGTCATACACCGAGCGGGTAGTCAGACAAGGCCTAGGTCATACACGGAGCAGTTAGTCAGACAAGGCCTAGGTCATACACCGAGCGGGTAGTCAGACAAGGCCTAGGTCATACACGGAGCAGTTAATCAGACAAGGCCTAGGTCATACACGGAGCAGTTAGTCAGACAAGGTCTAGGTCATACACCGAGCGGGTAGTCAGACAAGGCCTAGGTCATACACGGAGCGGGTAGTCAGACAAGGCCTAGGTCATACACGGAGTGGGTAGTCAGACAAGGCCTAGGTCATACACAGAGCAGTTAGTCAGACAAGGCCTAGGTCATACACGGAGCGGGTAGTCAGACAAGGCATAGGTCATACACGGAGCAGTTAGTCAGACAAGGCCTAGGTCATACACGGAGCAGTTAGTCAGACAAGGCCTAGGTCATACACGGAGCGGGTAGTCAGACAAGGCATAGGTCATACACGGAGCAGTTAGTCAGACAAGGCCTAGGTCATACACGGAGCAGTTAGTCAGACAAGGCCTAGGTCATACACAGAGCAGTTATTCAGACAAGGCCTAGGTCATACACCGAGCGGGTAGTCAGACAAGGCCTAGGTCATACACGGAGCAGTTAGTCAGACAAGGCCTAGGTCATACACGGAGTGGGTAGTCAGACAAGGCCTAGGTCATACACGGAGCAGTTAGTCAGACAAGGCCTAGGTCATACACGGAGCAGTTAGTCAGACAAGGCCTAGGTCATACACAGAGCAGTTATTCAGACAAGGCCTAGGTCATACACGGAGTGGGTAGTCAGACAAGGCCTAGGTCATACAAGGAGCGGGTAGTCAGACAAGGCCTAGGTCATACACGGAGCGGGTAGTCAGACAAGGCCTAGGTCATACAAGGAGCGGGTAGTCAGACAAGGCCCAGGTCATACACGGAGCAGTTATTCAGACAAGGCCTAGGTCATACACGGAGTGGGTAGTCAGACAAGGCCTAGGTCATACAAGGAGCGGGTAGTCAGACAAGGCCTAGGTCATACACGGAGCAGTTAGTCAGACAAGGCCTAGGTCATACACGGAGCAGTTAATCAGACAAGGCCTAGGTCATACACGGAGTGGGTAGTCAGACAAGGCCCAGGTCATACACGGAGCGGGTAGTCAGACAAGGCCTAGGTCATACACGGAGCAGTTAATCAGACAAGGCCTAGGTCATACACGGAGCAGTTAGTCAGACAAGGTCTAGGTCATACACCGAGCGGGTAGTCAGACAAGGCCTAGGTCATACACGGAGCGGGTAGTCAGACAAGGCCTAGGTCATACACGGAGTGGGTAGTCAGACAAGGCCTAGGTCATACACAGAGCAGTTAGTCAGACAAGGCCTAGGTCATACACGGAGCGGGTAGTCAGACAAGGCATAGGTCATACACGGAGCAGTTAGTCAGACAAGGCCTAGGTCATACACGGAGCAGTTAGTCAGACAAGGCCTAGGTCATACACGGAGCGGGTAGTCAGACAAGGCATAGGTCATACATGGAGCAGTTAGTCAGACAAGGCCTAGGTCATACACGGAGCAGTTAGTCAGACAAGGCCTAGGTCATACACAGAGCAGTTATTCAGACAAGGCCTAGGTCATACACCGAGCGGGTAGTCAGACAAGGCCTAGGTCATACACGGAGCAGTTAGTCAGACAAGGCCTAGGTCATACACGGAGTGGGTAGTCAGACAAGGCCTAGGTCATACACGGAGCAGTTAGTCAGACAAGGCCTAGGTCATACACGGAGCAGTTAGTCAGACAAGGCCTAGGTCATACACAGAGCAGTTATTCAGACAAGGCCTAGGTCATACACGGAGTGGGTAGTCAGACAAGGCCTAGGTCATACAAGGAGCGGGTAGTCAGACAAGGCCTAGGTCATACACGGAGCAGTTAATCAGTCAAGGGCTAGGTCATACACGGAGCAGTTAATAAGTCAAGGGCTAGGTCATACACGGAGCAGTTAATAAGTCAAGGGCTAGGTTATACACAGAGCGGGTAGTCAGACAAGGCCTAGGTCATACACGGAGTGGGTAGTCAGACACAGCCAAGGATTAAGCCGGAGGATAATCTGAACCAAGCAAAGGTCAAACGAGAGACAACAGTAGCAATGCGCAGGTACGCCACTGTCACGGACTCAATAACGACAAGCGGACCAGTACAGTAGGTAACACACTCTTTATTAGGATATGCATGTACAGATAGAATGGCAACAGCAATAACACAATACAATATAGCAGACATAAGGAAGGCTAGTGCTGCTATGTAGGTACCGAGCTGAGCTCCAGAAGACAGGATGGAGATAAGCTGCCTCAGGTCCGCACCTGAGGATCACACAGATCCGCACCTGTACCAACAAGGTTCCTGAGAAAGGCTACAGCACCACAGGTTCGCACCTGAACAGACAAGGTACAAGAGAAAGGCTACTACGTACAGGTCTGCACCTGAACAGCCAAGGATCCAGAAAAGGCTACTGCGCTACAGGACCGCACCTGAACGCCGCAGTAAATGGACAGGGACAATGAGACGTCTGCCAGGACCACCAGGAGAACCCAACCAGTTATCCACTGGAGCACTGGTATGCTGGGTGCACAGTGGACAACCCCAGGTGACGCCAAGGTGGGTAGTCATACAAATAGGAACCCCCATGGAGCGAATATGGAAACTAGAGCCGCAGGTCATACCAGACAGGTGTGGGACTAGCCAGGGTCATACACAGAGCGGGTAGTCGGACAGAGCCACAGGTCAGTATTGAGACGGATAGCCAGCCAGGCCAAAGGTCATACACAGAGGAGTTAGTCTACCAGAGCCGCAGGTCCACACCAGAAGGAATGTCAGCCAAGCCGGGGTCATACACAGAGCGGGTAGTTAGACAAACCAAAGGCTGGCACCAGAACGGGTAGTCAGACAAACCAAGATAATGCACAAACACAAGCCAACTGCACTGGACACCACAAAAGGGCAAATTAGTGTCCAGGCATTTTAAGTACTCTAAGCTCCACCCCTGGAAGGTGGAGCACTGTCACTTTAAGAGCCGCAATCGTCACTCCAGTAATCCCCAGTGACGTGCTCCTGACTCAGCCGGCCAGCAGAGGGAGCCAAAGCCAAACAGGAACCCACATGAACAGCCCAGGAACAGCATCCGGAACGCCACGGGGACCGGCTGCCGAACGGTGCACAGGGCAGCCGGTTCCCTGGAAAGGTAAGCATGAACGCTTACAACCATGAAAGGGCCCTGAAGCTCAGTCTTCAGGCTGCATATAAGGTCAACAGAGAAGGTGGGACATGAATCGTCCAATTAGTGCCGAAGGTACAAAACAGTTGCCGTCAGTGACGAGCGCTCACAACATAGAGGCCACCAGTCAGGAGGCAGCGACCAGCAATGCCGCTGCTCGTCCACCAGTGGGGACATGACAAGTAACAACATAAGCAGGCCAAATCACGGGCATCGTGATAGCGAGCTTGTGACAGGAGGAGGGCATCTGAAGAGGGTATGTACGACATTACTGTGATGTGGCCGACATTCTGATGTGGCATTGTGAGAGGAGGAGATTTGCACTGTTTCTTGGTGACACTTAACCGTGCAACATCAGAATGTAACGCCGCGACATGCGCAGTACACACTGCTGCAGTCATGCGTAGTGGAGACTGCCCGCGCTGCAGCTGATACAGAGCTGGGCGCTCCGAACGAGCGCCCATCTCTGTATCAGCCGCTGCGCAGGCAGTCTCCACTGAGCGTGACTGCCCCGCAACCGGGTGGCAGTGGCACTGTGGCCCGTGTAACGGGCTGTTCAACTAGTTAATAAAATAAATGAATTGATGTAAGTTCGGTGTTTCAGACATGTATAGTTTGAGAGATATACTTTGCTAAAGTTCCCCCCTTCTGCCCCTTTCATAGATGTCCGCGCTCTATCTGACAGCATGAGATCTTAATCCTGGGACCGGCAGGTTGCTCTTCAGCAGAGCCAAAACAGCGCTATCTAAAAAGAAATACTTGATTGGGAGATATTCACCGCTAAAGTTCCCCCCTCCCTCCCCTTCTCTTGACATCAGCGCTCTACTGACAGCAAGAGATCTTGGTCCTGGGACCAGCTGGTGGCTCTTCAGCAGAGCTGAAATAGCAATCTTTAAAAAGTATTTCTTCATTGGAATGGTCTACAAAGTGTGCCTGGTTTGCAAGCTCACTTTGTAGACCATTCCAATTAAGTATTTCTTTTTAGATAGCGCTATTTTGGCTCTGCTGAAGAGCCGCCGGTCGGTCCCGGGACCTCATGCTGTCAGCTCTGCAGCTGATGTTTCAGAAAGGGGGAGGGAGGGGGGAATTTTATCATTGTATATCTCTCAAACTATATGTGTTTGAGAGACCGGACTTGCATCAGTTAATTTATTTTTTTTTTAAATATCTACAATATTACATTTTATTAAAATCACCCATTACTATCCCTTTATATATAAGATAAAGCGGTTGCTACAATGTTTCACTATTTGTAAGCAATAACAATTGCAAATTAAATAAATAAATCACTCCTTTGGTAAGTGTGGAGCTGCCCCCATCAATCTCAGCACGATTTCAACAAACGATCTATCTATCTATCTATCTATCTATCTATCTATCTATCTATCTATATCATATATATCTATCTCATATCTATCTATCTATGTATCTATCTAGCTATCTCATATCTATCTATCTATCTATCTATCTATCTATCTATCTATCTCATATCTATCGCATATCTAATCTATCTATCTATCTCATATCTATCTATCTATCTATCTATCTATCTATCTATCTATCTCACATCTATCTATCTATCTATCTATCTACCTATCTCATATCTATCTATCTATCTATCTATCTATCTATCTATCTATCTCATATCTATCTATCTATCTATCTATCTATCTTCTGTCTGTCTATCTAATAACAATTCTATCTATCTATCTAGCTATCTATCTATCTCATATCTATCTATCTATCTATCTATCTATCTATCTATCTATCTCATATCTACATCTATCTATCTATCTATCTATCTATCTATCTATCTATCTATCTATCTATCTATCTATATGTGTTTGAGAGACCGGACTTGCATCAGTTAATTTATTTTTTTTTAAATATCTACAATATTAAATTTTATTAAAATCACCCATTACTATCCCTTTATATATAAGATAAAGCGGTTGCTACAATGTTTCACTATTTATAAGCAATAACAATTGCAAATTAAATAAATAAATCACTCCTTTGGTAAGTGTGGAGCTGACCCCATCAATCTCAGCACGATTTCAACAAACGATCTATCTATCTATCTATCTATCTATCTATCTATCTATCTATCTATCTATATCATATCTATCTATCTCATATCTATCTATCTATGTATCTATCTAGCTATCTTATATCTATCTATCTATCTATCTATCTATCTATCTCATATCTATCTATCTATCTATCTATCTCATATCTATCTATCGCATATCTGTCTATCTATCTATCTATCTATCTATCTATCTATCTATCTATCTCATATCTATCTATCTACCTATCTCATATCTATCTATCTATCTTTCTATCTCATATCTATCTATCTATATATCTATCTATCTATCTATCTTCTGTCTGTCTATCTAATAACAATTCTATCTATCTATCTATCTATCTATCTATCTATCTATCTCATGTCTATCTATCTGTCTGTCTGTCTGTCTGTCTGTCTATCTGTCTGTCTAATAACACTTCTATCTGTCTATCTATCTATCTATCTATCTATCTATCTATCTATCTAATAACAGTCCTATCTATTTATCTATGGAGATGCCTCCATCAAAAGTTATTGCACAGCAAAACTGCACTATCTTTTGGTGATCGGATGGGTGCTGTTATTTTTGTATTCTTTCTATTCTACCCATGGGCTTCTGCATATATTTTTTTGGAGGTGGAGGGGCAAGCCTATGTTTATCCGCAGACGCCTATGATTTTATGGTGGTGCTGTTTACTAAACCTCTCCATAGTCTGCAATAGCAATAACTCCTCCTTAAGATGGAAAGATCACAAAATTCAGGAGAAAAATATATAAGTTGTGTTTTTAAATAGTGACGTGTAAATTCCCTATCATGACCCTGTACCTACGGCATATTTATATTTAATGTGTACGTGTATTTACTGTGTACTGGGGAAGCCTCCCAAGCCCCCCGCCGGGTCCCTTATCTCTCCCGTGCCTGAGATCTGAGCCACTCGGGGACCTCTTAAGAGAAGCATGTGCTGAGCGAGGCAGAGAAAAGGGTCACAACAGAGATCTGGGAACACAAAACCCTCCAGCACCTGCACCGATCCGGAGAGACTTTAACGTGCTGGAAATAATAGATATTCACACAGAGGGTGAACAAAAAGCCCAAATGGGGCCCTCTCTGGATTTCCTGAGCCACTAAACAGCTTTCCCTGTCATAAATCCCATCAGAGAGCTAAATGTCCATCAGGGTTTATAATCCCGGGGAGGAATAATTGTGCTTTTTCATGTTTTCTTTTCTCTTTTACAGCCACATCGAAGCTGATATACCAAGGACATGGATTAATCCTTTGAGTGCTAGAAGGGTATGCAACGCATTGCAGAGCAACGTTTCATAATAAAAGCAGCTCCAATTAATCTTCATAGTATTTGGGCCATGGAGAGTGTTATATCAATACTGTCAGAGTTGTAGTACAAGAGTAATTGAATGATAAAGTATCCCCCTCCCGCCCCTTTTACTGATGTAACACTGCTCACCTCAGAGCAGCAAGACTGTCCAGATGGATCACAGAGAGGGACAATCTACAGTGATCATAAGGAAAAGCTTGTCAAGGGAGGCAGGGTTTTCCTTATGATCACAGTAAGAAGATTGTCCCTTGCTGTGACCCGTCCGGTCAAGAGACCAGATTCCACATCTGAGGTGAGCAGTGTTACATCAGTAAAAGGGGCGGGAGGGGGATACAGGGTTACAGGGTTTTCATTGTTCTCACAGTAAGAAGATTGTCCCTTGCTGTGATCTGTCCGGTCAAGAGATCAGATTCCACATCTGAGGGGAGGCGGCTTACACCAGGTAAAAGGGGCGGGAGGGGGATACTTTATCATTCAATTACTCTTGAACTACAACTCTACACAGTATTGAAATAACGCTCTCCATGGCCCAAATACTATGAAGATTAATTGGAGCTGCTTTTATTGTGAAACATTACTATTCCTTTAAGAAGAAAGTTTGTTCATGAATGGGAACGTGGTAGACGGAAGGAGTGAGCGTATCTCAGATACTAGCGTTGCCAACTAAAATAAACAAATAGCATATTGCACGTAGGAAGTAGAAGACGCGGACTTTGATGTTCAGTTGCTGTGCAAACAGCGAGTCCTTTCCATTCACATGGAAACAGGTGATACACTCTGGGACACGCGCACAAAGACAAGTGTGGAGCAACTTTGGGACAAACCGGCTGCACCATAGGAAACAAATAAAGCTGATATAAATTGGGCTTTTACCTCCTTGAATGATAGAGAGGTTCCCTGTGTATTACATGTGAAATTCTGGTGCATAGGGTCCATAAGTACAAAGGCAGGGCCGTTATTTCTTGGGGTGCAGATGTGTTGGAGCCAGGCATCAAAGATCACCCCATCTGGTCTGCATTATCTTTCAAACCCTTACAGCCTGAACAGTATGCCTGGGAACTCTCCAGACCTGCCCCAGAGACAACGCTTTTTAGTGTTAATTACTGGGTCTCCAGGGACAGAGGATGATTCTCCTAATAAACTCTGCCTACTTCTTCTCCTTCCCACCCACTTCTCCTTCCTATTATGTTCTTTCCACTTCTCCTTCTGACCATGTTCACCCCTACTTCCCCCCCTGTTCCTCCCACTTCCCACCCACTTCTCCTCCTTCCCACCCTGTTCCTCCCACTTCCTGCCCATTTCTCCTGCTTCCTACCCTGTTCTTCCCACCCACTTCTCCCACTTCCCACCCACCTGTCCTTCTCACCGTTTTTCTCCCACTTCCCACCCACTTCTCCTCATCCCGCCCTGTTCTGCCAACTTGTGGCCCACTTCTCCTCATTCCCCCCCATTCCTCCCACTTCTCCTCCTTCCCACCCTGTTCCTCCCACTTCTCCTCCTTCCCTCCCTGCTCCTCCCACTTCTCCTCCACCCTACCCTGTTCCTCCCACTTCTCCTTCCCTCCCTGTTCCTCCCACCTCCCACCCACTTCTCCTCCTTCCCACCCTGTTCCTCCCACTTCACCTCCTTCCCTCCCACTTCCCACCCACTTCTCCTCCTTCCCTCTCTGTTCCTCCCGCCTCTCCTCTTCCCACCCTGTTCCTCCCACTTCTCCTTCTTCCCTCCCTGCTCCTCCCACTTCCCACCCACTTCTCCACCCCACCCTGTTCCCATACCTCCCAAGTGTCCCTCTTTAGGAGGGACAGTCCCTCTTTTAGACCTAAATCACTCTGTCCCTCTTTCCCACCCTAATGTCCCTCTTTTTAGGAGATCAGATTGTGTGATGTGTATATAAGGGTATCACTTTGCTCCACAGCAATAAAACTCACATTAATGTTTGTTTAAATATCAGTGTATGTGTTTATAAATTAGTCTGTGTAAATAAAATAGTTTGGTCTTGTTATAAGTCATTTATTAGGTTACACAAGGAGGTGACAATAGGTCATGAAATAGCTTAAAAATTCCTGGTAATGCCCCGCCCACCAGCCACGCCCCCAGAAACACCCCTTAAAACACAAGTGTCCCTCTTTGGCAATTTGAAATGTTGGGAGGTATGTGTTCCTCCCACTTCACCTCCTTCCCTCCCTGTTCCTCCCACTTCCCACCCACTTCTACTCCTTCCCTCTCTGTTCCTCCAACTTCTCTACCTTCCCAGCCTGTTCCTCCAACTTCGCCTCCTTCCCAACCTGTTCCTCCCACTTCTCTTCCTTCCCTCCCTGTTCCTCCTACTTCACTCCCACTTCTGCTCCTTCCCACCCTGTTCCTCCCAGTTAAGCCCCACCAACTTAATGATACAAGTTGCATCATTAACTTAAGCCTGGTCACGGCCCATGAGCCCTCTCTGTGAGTTCCACAGGAGGAAGTTCCCAGGTATACCAGAACAGTTTCCTGTCTTGGCTGGCAACCCCTGACATCACTAGACATGGCCACTGCCAGCCAGTAAGATGAGAAAAGTATTGGAGAGCACATTCCCTTTTTCTTCTTTAACCCTTTGAGTACCAGAGAAGTGTCCAGAACATTGCAAAGCATTATTCAAATTTGCTTTGAGATTTTAAATATGGTCGGTGTCAGAGCATTTTATCATACCTCAAACGGCCAAAGAGAGGCGCTTGTGTTTTAGGGGGTGTTGTTGAGGTGTGTTGATTTCATGACAAGACCAAAGTATTTTCTTTACACAGACTACTTGCTTTGCAATGCATTGCATATCCCTTAAAGGGTTAAATATTTCTGTCCTATGACTAGGGTTGCCACCCAGCCGGTATTTTACCGGCAGGCCGGTAAAAAATTGGCTTCTTTCCAATGTTAAGTCTATGGAGGGAATGCCTTGGCCGGTATTTTCTTGAAGAAAGGTGGCAACCCTACCTATGACCTCTCTCCCACCTTTCTTCCTAGCTGTACATATTACATTCTTTGAGTCTACTTACTTATGGGTTTCTTTATTTGGTAAATGTGATGCCATTTTTTTATCCTATAATTAACCCTTTGAGTGCCAGAGTGGTACGCGTACCACTCTGGCACTCAAAGGGTTAAGTCTGAAAAAATACACTCCTTAATTATTTTATTTTTTTGGTTATCTACCCTGTTGTAGTGATGTAACATCCCATCTCTCTCTGTCGGTGTATGCAAATGAGCTGATTTGCATATACTGCCAGGTACTGGTGAGAAGCGACATCAATGCAAGCTGATGTCAAAATAAAACAATAAATGTCTCTACAACTATGCATATAATGGCACTTTGCCCAGTGTATGGCACAAGACAGCTGTTATGTAAAACAAAAACATACGCATTTCTACCAGCTTGATAGAACATTCTTTTTTCAGCTGAAAGGGATAGTAATGTTTCATAATAAAAGCAGCTCCAATTAATCATCATAGTATTTGGACCTTGGAGAGTGTTATTTCAATTCTGTCAGCGTTGTAGTTCAAGAGTAATTGAATGATAAAGTATCCTCCTCCTGCCCCTTTTACTGATATAACACTGTTCAGCCAGAGCAGAAGGGATGTGCCCAGGTAGACTGCAGAGAGGGACAATCTTCAATTAAGATAAGGGAAAAACCTGAAAAACTTGTCAATGGGGGCAGGGCTTTCATTGTTCTCATAGGAAGAAGATTGTCCACTGCTGATATCTGTCTGGTCTATGGACTGCATTCCACATCTGAGAAGAGATGGCTTACACTAGGTAAACGGGGCGAGAGGGGAAACTTTATAATTCAATTACTCTTGATCCACAACTCTGACAGTTTTGATATGTCGTTAAAATGGAATATAGGATTTATCCTGCTGTGCATCTCAAGGGTACTTCCTCTGTTGGAAAATGCTTTTTTCCAAAAACTACTAAAGCGCAAACATTTTTTTTTAAACTCTTTGACTGCCACAGAGATCTCCAATGCAATATGTTGGATACCCCCATGTGGCACTCAAAGAGTTAATCAACCAGTTAGCAACAGCGTCGGCTAATATGCATTCTATGGGACGGCTTAAATCTTAGATTATAGCCTCCCATTAGAAGTGATAGGAACAGCACCACCTAGTGTCCACAACAGAAAACTGCAATTTAATAAAAATCAGTCTGAGGTATAATAACCTTTGCAAGAGATCACCCAGCAGTGCCTGTAATCTTGTTTTTCTTAGCAGCAAAACAACGGCAAAATATATTCTTCTTTAAACATTTTCTGACTGTCATCATAAAAGCCTATCGCTGAACCTTTTAACCCTTTGAGTGCCAGAGGGGTAGGGAATGCATTGCAAAGCAATGCATTCTCTACCCCTCTGGCCCTCAAAGGCTTAAGGACCATAGAGATGTACAATACACTGGTTAACAATCCATTGCACACCGATCTTGTCCTTAATAGGTTAATCGTCTTCCTTCTGGCTCCCCCATCCACCTTGACCCTTGGTGCCCCATGAATGAAGATGGGTCAGTGTAGGTCAGAACTCACTTGCGCATTTTGCTGGAAGGCTCAGATCGTTCTAGATGTGCCCCTTGCCTCCGGGTGCCTCTGTAACAATGAACTCTTGTGCTGATCTCCCTTGCTAGATGTGTGTGTGTGTTCTGTGGTTTGTTCATGAAATAATTATCCCCTTGACACTTCTGAACTCTGGGAGTAGAAAAATCAACTCATACTATAATTTTTAGTTGTTCGGTGCTATCTGCCTTTCATGACCAAAAATCAATCATATGTTGGATAAAAAATATTACAAACAAAAATCAGACACAATAAATATGTGTATGATGGGAACACATATATCCCAAGTGTCCCTCTTTAGGAGATATTAGGGGTCCATACCCCCCAAGTGTCCCTCTTTTGGTGGGACAGCCCCTCTTTGAGACCCAAATCCCTCTGTCCCGCTTTCCCACCCTGGTGTCCCTATGTTTAGGAGACCAGACTGTGCGGTGTGTATATAAGTGTATCACCCTGGTGTCCCTGTATTTAGGAGATCAGACTTTGTGGTGTGTATATAAGTGTATTACCCTGGAGTCCCTGTATTCAGGAGATCAGACTGTGTGGTATATATATAAGTGTAACACATTGCTCCACAGCAATAAAACTCACATTAAAGGGATAGTAATACTTAAAATGTAAAAAAAAATATGGTGTAGGGTTTATCCCCCTGAGTAAAATAAGGGTACTCCCACTGCTGAAAGGTATTTTATTCAAACGTTATTGCAGCTCAAAGTTGAATTTTTTAGGTGCAATATCACAGTGGCCTGAAATTGTACAGTGGCGCTGTTGCTACGCCATCCTATGGAGATTTATAGTCCTGGGACCAAAGCTGTCCATAAGATGGTCAACAGCGCCACTGTACAATTTCAGGCCACTGTGACATTGCGTCTAAAAAAAAATCAAGTTTGAGCTGTAATAACTTTTGAATAAAACAGCTTTCAGCAGTGGGAGTACCCTTGTTTTACTCAGGGAGATAAACCCTACAACATATTTTTTTTTACATTTTAAGTATTACTATCGCTTTAACCCCTTAACGACCCATGACATACATGTACGTCATGAGGTTGCGGTCCCTAAAGGACTAAGGACATACACGTATGTCATGGAATTCAGGGCTCCCCGCAAGGCTGCACGCCTTTTGGGGAGTCCGGAATCCGATGGGTTAAAAAAAAAAAAATGCTCCGTGGTCCTTAAGTGACCACCACCTGCATGCGCGGCCGGTCCTTAAGGGGTTAATATTTGTAGAGTATATGTGTTTATAAATTCATGTAAATAAAATACTTTTATCTAAATAATTTTTTCAGTTACTCAAAGAGATGTCAATAAGTCTTGAAATAACCTAAAAATTATCCGTAATGTCCCGCACACCAGCCACACCTCCTAAAACAAAAACGTCCCTGTTTGACCATTTGAAATGTTGGCAGGTGTGGGAACAAGCATTATTGTGTAAGTGTTATATGGTCTTGGGGGGAGTTCTACTACAACACAATATAGTTATATGGTTAATTCACAAAGAAAAGTTGAGTAATACTGAAGCAAACCACAGGAGACCAAAACTATTACCTTTAAAAAAAAAAAAAAAAAAAAAAAAAAAAAAAGCTCAGGGTTTTGATCCAAATCTCAGGGTGAAAGGCCATATTGTCAGAGTACGAGAGTGCAATGTTACCTACTACATGACCTCCACCAATTACATGTGTCCTTAGTCTCTACGGTAATTGGACTGCGTGTCTTGTGTGTGTTCCGGCAGGGATATTGCAAAGTTTTCATATGCACATGGTTCCCACCCACTTCTCCTCCTTCCCACCCTGTTCCTCCCACTTCCCACCCACTTCTCTTCCTTCCCACCCTGTTCCTCCCACTTCCCACCCACGTCTCCTCCTTCCCACCCTGTTCCTCTCACTTCCTGCTTTCCCAAAGACTTCTACTCCAAAGACTTCTACTCCATTCTAACTTGTTCCTCCTACTTCCCCCCACTTCTCCTCCTTCCGACCCTGGTCCTCCCACTTCACACCCACTTCTCCTCCTGTTTCTCCCACCCACTCTTCCTCCTTCCCACCCTGTTCCTCCCAATTCCCACCAGCTTCTAGTAATTCTCCTCCTTTCCACCCTGTTTCTTCCACTTTCTGCCCACTTCTTCTCCTTTCCAAAGACTTCTACTCCATCCTAACCTGTTCCTCCTGCTTCCCACCCATTTCTCCTCCTTCCCACCGTATTTATCCCACTTCACAACTACTTCTCCTACCTCCCACCCTGTTCTTCCCACCCCCACCCACTTCTCCTCCTTCCCACCCTGTTCCTCCCAATTCCCACCCACTTCTACTCCTTCTCACCCTGTTTCTCCCACTTTCTGCCCACTTCTTCTCCTTCCCAAAGACTTCTACT
The DNA here is from genome assembly GCA_037306005.1 of Rhinophrynus dorsalis. Taxonomy (NCBI): domain Eukaryota; kingdom Metazoa; phylum Chordata; class Amphibia; order Anura; family Rhinophrynidae; genus Rhinophrynus; species Rhinophrynus dorsalis. The sequence goes on from CM074721.1 coordinate 18,471,081, forward strand.
CCATCCTAACCTGTTCCTCCCACTTCCCTCCCTCTTCTCCTCCTTCTGACCATGTTCCTCCCACTCCACACCCACTTCTCCTACTTACCAACATGTTCATCCCACTACCTGCCCACTTCTCCTCCTTCCCAAAGACTTCTACTCCATCCTAACCTGTTCCACCCCTCTTCTCCTCCTTCTAACCCTGTTCCTCCCACTTCACACCCACTTCTCGTCCTGTTCCTCCCACTTCGTCTCCTTCACACCTTGTTCCTCCCAATTCCCACCTGCTTCTCCATCTTTTCCCCTTGTTCCTCCCACTTTCTGCCCACGTCTCCTCCTTCCCACCCTGTTCCTCCCACTTCTTCTCATTTCCCACTCTGTTCTACCCACTTCCCACCCACTTCTCCTACTTCCCAACCTGTGTCTCCCACTTCTCCTCCTTCCTGCCCTGTTTCTCCCCCTTCCTGGCCAATTCCCCTCCTTCCCACCCTGTTCCTCCCACTTCCTGCCCACTTTTTGACACACCCATTAAGCTCCACCCCCACTAGTGAGTAAGCCACACCCTATTTTTTTGTTCACTAATTGTGTCATTTATACCAACCAGCGGCACCACAGGGGTCCCCTCCGCGGACTCCAGAAGACAAAGTTTCCAGGTATGGTTACATGTCAGTAAGTGGGGGAGGTGATGTAGGGATAAGACAGGAAATGCCTGCATGGCATACTGTAATAACCACCATCTGTATATCTAATTAACTGAAAAACTAATTTTCTAATTAAAAATAACAAATACAACATATAGGTGACTCGAAAAGCTCTTTCAAAATCATCAGGGTTTCTTTTTTTTATTTTTTATCAGTGATGGTCTCTTTAAAGGGATAGTAATGTTTCATAATAAAAGCAGCTCTAATTAATCATCATAGTATTTTGACTTTGGAGAGTGTTATTTCAATACTGTCAGAGTTGTAGTACAAGAGTAATTGAATGATAAAGTATAACCCTCCCTCCCTTTTTACTGATGTAACACTGCTCAGCCAGATCAGAAGGGAGGTGCCCAGGTAGACTGCAGAGAGGGACAATCTTCAATTAAGATAAGGGAAAAACCTGAAAAGCTTGTCAAGGGGGGCAGGGCTTTCATTGTTCTCATAGGAAGAAGATTGTCCCCTGCTGTTATCTGTAAGGTCTATGGACTGCATTCCACATCTGAGAAGAGATGGCTTACACTAGGTAAAAGGGGCGGGAGGGGAAAATTTGCTTGTGAATATCTCTCAAACCATAAAGGTTTGAGAGATAAGACTTATATCGTTCTTCATGTTTTTTTAATGCCTACAAAATAAAATAAAGATGAAACAAAGTATTACTATCCCTTTAACTCCACGAATGCCAGAGAACTCTACAATGCATTGCTTTGCCGTGCTTTGGAGACCTTCTCTAACACTGAAAGGGTTAAAATCCCTACTGAAATCAATTGGAATGCTTATCTCCTTTCTTGTCTTGCCCAGACTTGCTGCAGTGTTTTCCATTAACCCCTTGATTGCCAGAAAGGACTCCCAACGCATTTAGCGTTCAAGGTGCTAAATGTTACATTAATACTCTGGGTGGCAGGGGTGTCCAGCGCTCAAAATGTTGACCCTTTAAAGGGATAGTAATACTTAAAACATAAAAAAATATGTTGTAGGGTTTATCCCCCTGAGTAAAACAAGAGTACTCCCACTGCTGAAAGGTGTTTCATTCAAAATTTATTAATTTTCAAAATTGAATTTTTTAGGTGCAATATCACAGTGGCCTGAAATTGTACAGTGGCGCTGTTGCTACACGATCCTATGGACAGCTCTGGTCCCGGGACCATAAATCTCCATAGGATGGTGTAGCAACAGCGCCACTGTACAGTTTCAGGCCACTGTAATATTGCACCTAAAAAATTCAACTTTGAAAATTAATAACTTTTGAATGAAACACCTTTCAGCAGTGGGAGTACTCTTGTTTTACTCAGGGGGATAAACCCTACAACATATTTTTTTTTTACATTTTAAGTATTACTATCCCTTTAAGTGCCAGAGAGGTATCCAGCGCATTGCGCTGCAACGCGTTGGATACCTCTCTGACACTCAACGGGTTAATTCAATTTTTTTTGTTTGTGTCCTAATGTGCACTTGATTCACTCTGCTCCTTAAACAAGGCCCACTGGATTTGTTCCTGCATCCCGTACAGTGTCTATATCTGTGTCCCCTCTGAGTAATTCTCCAGCTGATGCCTGTAATGTAGCAGTGTGCGCGGGTTCCGGATCTGTACTAAGTAGATATCACAGGGTGGACGAGTCCTCTGGGAGCCAGGCTACTGTATGTGAGAGAGGAAGTAGCAGAGAGAGAGTAATGATACATTCAGTTACATTGTAACGTGCGAGATGACTTCCTCCTCTGTCTGTTCCCTCCTGACATATTGTGTAACAGAACACTGGGGGCTTGTTGTGTGGGTGTCTGGTGGAGGAGAACGAGGACGCCTCGGAGTGACGTGCAAATTTGCTTAAGAACAAGACAAGAGGGAGATCCTGAATCACAGGATTGTTTCTTTCCTTTATTTTAGGAAGCCGTGTGTGGGTGGAAGTGTGACTCAGTGATTTCCTTTCAGTTCCAGCACAGGACATTCTCATACTGTGTCTTAGACAACGTGGTGATCTGTACTGAGAGGTTCTCCAGCATGGTCCTCAATGTACCCCCCAACAGTACTGATATTAAAGGGATAGTAACAATTCATATATATATATATATATATATATATATATATATATATATATATATATATACATATCTATATATATATATATATATATATATATATATATATATATATATATAAAATACAGGGCTCAAAATTTCCACTCTCCACTAGCCAATGGCAAGTGAAAATTTAGCCCTGGGGAGTAGAAATTCAGCCCTGGTGGGTATGCTGTGAATTGCAGTGGCGAGTAACTTTTCAGGTCTGGCTAGTAGCAAAGGACTTTAACTTTTAAGCCCTGTATTATATATCTATAAACAGACACACATATAGCTGGAAACTCTCTGGATTTGCCCCAGAGACCCCACTTTTTTCTGCTAATTATCAGTTCTCTGGGGCAGAGGCTGATTTTCCAGATGTGGGAAGTTTTTAAACAAACTCTGTACACTTCCCTCCTTCCCTGTGTGTTCCTCCCACTCTCCACCCACTTCTCCTCCTTCCCTGTGTGTTCCTCCCACTCCCCGCCCACTTCTCCTCCTTTCCTGTGTGTTCCTCCCACTCCCCGCCCACTTCTCCTCCTTCCCTGTGTGTTCCTCCCACTCCCCACCCACTTCTTCTCCTTCCCTGTGTGTCCCTCCCACTCTCCGCCCACTTCTCCTCCTTCCCTGTGTGTTCCTCCCACTCCCCGCCCACTTCTCCTCCTTCCCTTGTGTTCCTCCCACTCCCCACCCACTTCTCCGCCTTCCCTCTGTGTTCCCCCCACTCCACACCCACTTCTCCTCCTTCCCTCTGTGTTCCTCCCACTTCCCAGCCTATGCCTCCTACTTTGTTCTGTATATTAAGCCCGCCCCACTTGTGATTAAGCCCTGCCCCTTTTATTAAGTGAATCGCATCATTTATCTCTCCCCAGCTGCACCACTGAGTCCATAAAATAAAAGTTCCCAGGAATGTACATATATCTATATATATAAGAAGACTTCTGTGTGCCTGGCAAACACACCCAGGGGTGGTATTAAGGAGGAGTTACTGTTCCCATTGGGTGATTCAATCATGCAGGGAGTTGGCCCGCCCCCACTATGCAGCCCGCCCACCACTATCAAAGTAAGAAAAAACAATATGGCCGCCACTTGCTCCTACACCACAGACAAACACACATGCCTCACTCATACAGCACCACACAAACACACACAGACCACCACACACACACATGCCCCACTCACACAGCACCAAACACACATGCCCCCACTCACACACACAGCACCACATACACACACAAAGCCAGAAATAAATATGGCTGACACACACACACACACACTCACTCACCCTGACTCCCAGTGGCCTCAGCAGGACCTGTAGTGCAGCACCAGGGGAACAAAATGGCACTCAAAGGGTTAAGGTAGGCCCTCATTGCTCAATTATTTCTTCACTGTCATCATTTGCCATGCAAGACACAGGACAGACAGCCATCAGGTACACACTTAACCCACTGACTGCCACAGGGTTGTGTATCAAGTCTTACCCCTCAGGGAGTGTGTTCAGACCCCTCACACTGTAAACTTGCATTTCCCTCCCACTTCTCCTCCTTCCCCAGCCTATTACTAGCACTTTTCCATATTTATATTAAGCCCCGCCCCTACTCGTGATTAAGCCCCGCCCACTTTTAACCCAAATTACCCCATTGCTCTCTCCACATCAGCACCACATGAGGGACTCCACAAGTAAAAGTTCACAGGTATTACACACACATGCCCCACTCACACAGCACCACCACACACACACAGCCAGAAAGAAATATGGCTGACACACAGTCACTCACCCTGACTCCCAGTGGCCTCAGCAGGACCTGTACTACAGCCACTGAAGGGTGTGACAGCACCAAGGGAACAAAATGGCACTCAGAGGGTTAAGGTAGGCCCTCATTGCTCAATTATTTCTTCACTGTCATCATTTGCCATGCAAGACTCAGGACAGACAGCAATCAGGTACACACTTAACCCACTGACTGCCACAGGGTTGTGTATAAGGTTTTACCCCTCAGGGAGTGTGTTCAAACCCCTCACACTGTAAACTTGCATTTCCCTCCCACTTATCCTCCTTCCCCAGCCTATTACTAACACTTTTTCCAAGTTTATGTTAAGCCCCGCCCCTACTCGCGATTAAGCCCCACCCACTTTTAACCCACATTGCCCCATTTGTCTCTCCACATCAGCACCACATCAGTCCCCTCTAGGGACTACACAAGTCAGTTCCCAGGTATGAATACACTTCCCACTGCTATTTATCTCTGACATGCCTCTCTATACATTAACCATTTGAGTGCCAGAGGGGTGCACAACTCATGCACGCATGTGTTTCTGCTCATATATGTTGTGTGTGTACATCTCTGTTACATATGTGTGTCCATGTGTGCATCTCCAGTGTGTCTGTGTGTACATGTCTTTTGCATGTTTCTGCCGCTCACTGTGTGTATGTGCATACCTCCCAACATTTCACATGGCCAAAGAGGGCCACTTTAGTTTTAGGTGATATTGTTGAGGGCTTGGCTGGTGGGCAGGGCTTTAGTAATAATTTTTAGGTTATTTCATGACCTATTACTGGCTATTTATGTAAGTGAATAAATGATTTAGTGCAAGACCAAAGTATTTTATTTGTACTCACTAATGTATAAACACATATACTGAAGTTTACAAAAATATGTATATGAGCTTTATTGCTGTAGAGCAAAGTAATACACACCACACAGTCAGGGCTGGTGCAAGGATTTTTGCCACCCTAGGCAAAACTTAATTTTGCTGCCCATTTCGCTCCGCCCCTTGTGCCCCACCCCTTTATACCCCGGCCTACTTATACCCAACCTCTTTTCATGATTGTCCTCTCTCTGCCCCCTGGCCCAGTCTGCCCCTGGTCTGGAGATGCCTGTAAGAGATGCCCCCCACCAGCTCCAACTTGCCCCTTATCAGCTTCACTTTGGCCCACCAGCTCCGCTTTGCCCCTATCAGCTCCACTTTGGCCCCCATCAACTCCAACTTGCCGCCTCAGCTCCTACTTGCCCCCATCAGCTCCACTTTGCCCCCCACCAGCTCCAACTTGCCCCCACCAGCTCCAACTTGCCCCCACCAGCTCCACTTTGCCCCCCATCCACTCCAACTTGCCCCCACCAGCTCCACTATGCCCCCAGCAGCTCCAACTTGGCACCATCAGCTCCACTTTGCCCCCTCAGCTCCAACTTGCCCCCATCAGCTCCATTTTGACCCCCATCCGCTCCAACTTACCCCCATCAGCTCCACTTTGCCCCCCATCCGCTCCAACTTGCCCCCATCCGCTCCAACTTGCCCCCACCAGCTCCAACTTGCCCCCACCAGCTCCACTATGCCCCCTCAGCTCCAACTTTCCCCTATCAGCTCCAACTTGCCACCATCAGCTCCAACTTGCCCCCCATCCGCTCCAACTTGCCCCCCATCTACTCTAACTTGCCCCCCATCCGCTCTAACTTGCCCCCACCAGCTCCACTTTGCCCCCCTTCAAGCTCCACTTTGCCCCCCTTCAAGCTCCACTTTGCCCCCCTCAGCTCCACTTTGCCCCCCCTCAGCTCCACTTTACCCCCTCAGCTCCAATTTGCCCCCATCAGCTCCACGTTGACCCTCATCCGCTCCAACTTACCCCCATCAGCTCCACTTTGCCCCCACCAGCTCCACTATGCCCCCTCAGCTCCAGCTTTCCCCTATCAGCTCCAACTTGCCCCCATCAGCTCCACTTTGCCCCACATCCGCTCCAACTTGCCCCCTGCAGCTCCACTATGCCCCTTCAGTTCCAACTTGCCCCCCATCACATACCTGTAGCTCCCGCGCAGTCTTCTCTTCAGTAATGCAGAGCAAGGCGGGAGATCATGACTCCCAGCGCGCTCTGCATTACTAAAGATCCAACCCAATGAGGGAGCGCTGTAGCAACGCAGACCTGATTGTGTTGTGGTTCCCGGCGTGGTGTTTGTGGGCGCAGCTCTTCTCCGCTGCATGCCCGCGCCCCCAGTACGTGTGCGCCCTAGGCCGGCGCCTACCTCGCCTATAGGTGGAGCCGGCCCTGCACACAGTCTGACCTCCTAAAAAGAGGGACAGAGGGATCCGGCCCTCAAAGAGGGACACTTGGGATGTATGGTATGTGTCTGCCTGTGTGTTGCGTATGTCTGTGTTTATCAGTGTGTCTGCATTTCACACATGTGCGCCCAACGGTCATAACATGACGGGCAACGCCGTCCCACATTGCTAGTATATATATATATATATATATATATATGTGTGAAAGGTTCCTGCGAGGACTGAAACCTTGACCAATAAAAATCTTATTTTTTTTGCCTACTAAAAGTTCCATGGGTGCTGCCCTCTTTATTTATCATATTTATATATATATCTACACACACACACATACATCTCCCTGAGTAAAACAAGTGTACTCCCACTACTGAAAATTGTTTTATTCAAAAGTTACTACAGTGGCGCTGTTGTAAATCATCCTATGGACAGCTCTGGTCAGTTGACCATAAATCTACATAGGATGGTGTATCAACAGCGCCACTGTAACATTTCAGGCCACTGAGATACTGCACCTAAAATAAATCAAGTTTGAGCTGTAATCACTTTTGAATAAAACACTTCTCAGCAGTGGGAGTTCTCTTGTCTTAGGTGGATAACCCCTACAATATATATATTTTTTTACTTAATTATTACTATCCCTTTAAAGAAATAGTGTCACTTAAATTGGAGAAAATACACACTGTGGACAGTGCAGTAACTAGTCAATGGAGGGTCCCAGTTAAAAAGTGTTTGGGGGCCCCTAACACAAAAATATTTTCACCTCTTGGACTCTGTTTGATGCTGGGAACTGGTACAACTCTGCCCTCTTCCCCCTGTAGTTACACCCCTGACTGTGGTGCGTTTCCTGCTGAGAAAAACAAGGTACTTCCACTGCCAGGAGAATCTTTATTCAAAAGTTATAACAGCTCAAGAAACTGTGTCTCTATTTCCGCGTTTGGAGAGTTTTAACAGTTTTACAGTCCATCTGCCAAAATTCCCATAGAGGCTAATGAAACAGCATCACCTAGTGGTCACTTTGTATACTTTTTTGTTTGTATAAAAATGGTGTGAATTAGCAACTTTGAGCAGTTTTGACTTTTGAATCAATTATCTTCCAGCAGAAAAGAACTAGAGCAAGCCTGGAGCAGACCATGAGGGAGACATAAACATTACCAATCATTTCAATAGGTTTTAAATGTTAGAGAGGTCTCAAACATATTGCTTCGCAATGCCTTGGAGAGCTTTCTAGCTTTCAAAGGGTTAAAAGCTCGAATTATAACATATGGAATTTTGTCCACTAAGTTGCAGTTGGCTTGCCCAAGGCTTTCTTACTATATCAACCTCACTGTGTGTTACACAATAAGACGAGTGCTGAGAATTCACGCATGATTGACAGGATACCATCTGAACAGAGCGCTCCTCAGGCTGCGTTCCCCCGGGTGACTTTGTCTGTGCGAAATCAAACGTAACCACAAATATGTATCTTGTTCTATGGGGGCTGATCCCATGGGCGACGATGGCAGAACATGTCACATATCAACGTAGCGTACTGCGTTTTCATACCTCCCAATATTTCAAAAGGCTAAAGAGGGAAACGTTTTGTTTTAGGGGGTGCTAATGGTTGGCGGGACATTACCAAGACTTTTTTAGGTTATTTCATGACCTACTGACACCTCTTTGTGTAACTGAATAAATTATTTAGTGCAAGACCAAAGTATTTTATTTATACAGACTAATTTCTTAACACAAATACTGATATTTATACAAACATTAACGTTAGTTTTATTGCTGTGGAGCAATGTGATACATTTATATACACACCACACAGTCTGATCTCCTAAACACAGGGACACCAGGGTGATACATTTATATACACAGCACACAGTCTGATCTCCTAAACACAGGGTCACCAGGGAGGGAAAGAGGGATTTGGGTCTCAAAGAGGAACTGTCCTGACTAAAGAGGGACACTTGGGAAGGATGAACCCCTAATATATCCTAAAGAGGGACATTTGGGAGGTACAGACCCCTAATATCTCCTAAAGAGGGACACTTGGGAGGTACGGACCCATAATATCTCCGAAAGAGGGACAATTGGGAGGTACGGACCTCTAATATCTCCGAAAGAGGGACATTTGGGAGGTACGGACCCATAATATCTCCTAAAGAGGGACACTTGGGAGGTACGGAGCCATAATATCTCCTAAAGAGGGACATTTTGGAGGTATGGACCCCTAATATCTCCTAAAGAGGGACACAACACTTGGGAAGTACGGACCCCTAATAGCCTAAACAGGGACACTTTGGAGGTATGTGTTTCTATTAGTGTAATATTGGAGGGTATACACCTCTAACATACACCCAGTGATGGGGTCACCAATGGAACTCAGGTACATTGGAGGAGGTTAGTACTGGTGAGTTGATGGGAGCTACAGTGGAGTGCTGTCAAGTTGCTGTGTGAACCTAACGAAACATAGACTTCGACTCTCCATAACAAGTAGCAATGACAGTGCCATCTAGTGATGACAATGAACATTATTTGTTTTTTCTTAATAAAAATTGAGCTGCAATGACCTTTCAATAAAGCACCCAGTGATGGAAGTATCAAAGTATCCTTTTCTTACATAGCAGGAAAAAACCCTTAATCCTCATTGGGTTATGTGGTGAGTAATGAATCACCCAGTCTAGCATTTAAAGGGTTAATATGTGTTAATCTATGTTATTCTATGGGAGATCTTTAGTTATAGACTACAGGGGAGATGTACTAAGGTGTGATAAAGAGATAACTTCTCCAGTGTGATAAACTCTCCAGTTCCTATGTTATTCTATGGGAGAGATTTAGTTATAGACTACAGGGGAGATGTACTAAGGTGTGATAAAGAGGAGATAACTTCTCCAGTGTGATAAACTCTCCAGTTCCTGTGTTATTCTATGGGAGATCTTTAGTTATAGACTACAGGAGAGATGTACTAAGGTGTGATAAAGAGGAGACAACTTCTCCAGTGAGATAAACTCTCCAGTTCTTATGTTATTCTATGGGAGAGATTTAGTTATAGACTACAGGGGAGATGTACTAAGGTGTGATAAAGAGGAGATGACTTCTCCGGTGTGATAAACTCTCCAGTTCCTATGTTATTCTATGGGAGATCTTTAGTTATAGACTACAGGGGGAGGTGCACTAAGGTGTGATAAAGAGGAGATAACTTCTCCAGTGAGATAAACTCTTCAGTTCCTATGTTATTCTATGGGAGAGATTTAGTTATAGACTACAGGAGAGATGTACTAAGGTGTGATAAAGAGGAGATAACTTCTCCAGTGAGATAAACTCTCCAGTTCCTATGTTATTCTATGGGAGAGATTTAGTTATAGATTACTGGGGAGATGTACTAAGGTGTGATAAAGAGGAGATAACTTCTCCAGTGAGATAAACTCTCCAGTTCCTATGTTATTCTATGGGAGAGATTTAGTTATAGACTACAGGGAGAGATGTACTAAGGTGTGATAAAGAGGAGATAACTTCTCCAGTGAGATAAACTCTCCAGTTCCTATGTTATTCTATGAGAGATCTTTAGTTATAGACTACAGGGGGAGATGTACTAAGGTGTGATAAAGAGGAGATAATTTCTCCAGTGAGATAAACTCTCCAGTTCCTATGTTATTGTATGGGAGAGATTTAGTTATAGACTACAGGGGAGATGTACTAAGGTGTGATAAAGAGGAGACAACTTCTATGCACTAACATGTTCTGCTTGAGAGATCTTAGCTCTGTGGCTCCATGGTTAATTGTAATATTAATCACACTGGAGAATGTATCTCCCCATTTATCACATCTTTAACATATCTAAAAGCATCTCTCCCAGGTTATGCAGCATTTCACTGGTTGGGAATGATGGAAATTGTAGCTTCCAATGGCTGGTGAGCTAAGGGTTAACTCTCATTGCTATAAATGTGGGGTGACCAGATCTCACCTTTAACCGGGGACACATATGAAAAATACATATGGCAGGGCTTCCCAGCCTGTTCCTCCCACTTCCTGCCCACTTCTCCTCCTTCCCACCATGTTCCTCCCACTTCCTGCCCACTTCTCCTCCTTCCCACTGTGTTCCTCCCACTTCCTCTCCTTCCCACTGTGTTCCTCCCACTTCCTCTCCTTCCCAGCCTGCTCCTCCCACTTCCTGCCCACTTCTCCTCCTTCCCACCATGTTCATCCCACTTCCCACTCATTTATCCTACTTCTCACTCTGTTCCTCCCAGTTTGAGCACACTTCTCCTCCTTCCCACCTTGTTCCACCCAAATTTCCTCCCACTTCTCCTCCTTTCCACCCTGTTCTTCCTACTTCCCACCCACTTCTCCTCACCCTGTTCCTCCCACTTCCCACCCACTTCCCCTCCTTCCCACCCTGTTCCTCTCAATTCCCACCCACTTCTCCTCCTTCCCACCCTGTTCCTCCCACTTCTCCTCCTTCCCATCCTGTTCCTCCCACTTCCCACCCACTTCTCCTCCTTCCCACCATGTTCCACTTCCTGGCCACTTCTCCTTCTCACTCTGTTACACCCACTTTCCTCCCACTTCTCCTCCTTTCCACCCATTTTTTCCCACTTCTCTCCCACTTCTCCTCCTTCACACATTGTTCCTCCTACTTCCTGCCCACTTCTCCTCTTTCTCACCCTGTTCCTCCCAATTGCCACCCACTTCTCCTCCTTCCTGCCCTATTCCTTCCACTTCCTGTCCACTTCTCCTCCTTCCCACCCTGTTTCTCCCACTTCCCACTCACTGTTCTTTCTTCTCACCCTGTTTCGCCCACTTCTCCTCCTCCTTCCAACTCCGTTCTGCCCAATTTCTGCCCACTTTATGACAAACTCTGCCCACCTAATTAAGCCCCACCTCCTTTTTGATGCGAATTGCCTAATTTACAAACCCCCGGTCGCAGCACACGGTCCCTCTCTGAGGGCTCAATAGGATGACGTTCCCAGGTATGGCCATTGGATGGTTAAAGCGGAACTACCACCACAAAACAACTTTAGCTTAAATAACTCCCCATCTACCGACTAGCTGCTCAGTAGCGCTAGTCGCCAGAATTATTACCTTATTCAATAGATTTCTCCTTTCTTCCACTGCTGACAGGCAGGATGGATCGCGGACATCTTGCCATAGTGACGTCCGCGCACCTGTTCTGTCAGTCCCTTCCAGAGCCGATCGGTCCTAGCAACTACTAGAGCCGGCTGGGACTCTAGTAGTGGCAAGATGTCTGTGATCTGTCCTGCCTGTCAGCCGTGAAGAAAGGATAAATCTATTGAATAAGGTAATAATTCTGGTGACTAGCGCTACTAAGCAGCTAGTCGCCAGATGGGGAGTTATTTAAGCTAAAATTGTTTTGCGGTGGTAGTTCCGCTTTAAGAATGAAGGTAGTTGTAGACCCCAACAGGTGGGAAGCCAAAGGTTTTCTTTAGATGTTTTTGTTCATTTGACACTTTTTCCTGCCCTTTAGTGAGATGTGCAGAAGTAAGGTGATTTCGTATCCCTTTAAAGGGATAGTAATACTTTGTTTTATCTTTATTTTATTTTGTAGGCATTAAAAAAACATGAAGAACGATATAAGTCTTATCTCTCAAACCTTTATGGTTTGAGAGATATTCACAAGCAAAGTTTCCCCTCCCGCCCCTTTTACCTACTGTAAACAATCTCTTCTCAGATGTGGAATACAGTCCATAGACTGGACAGATAACAGCAGGGGACAATCTTCTTCCTATGAAAACAATGAAAGCCCTGCCTCCCTTGACAGGTTTTTCCCTTATCTTAATTGAAGATTGTCCCTCTCTGCAGTCTACCTGGGCACCTCCCTTCTGATCTGGCTGAACAGTGTTACATCAGTAAAAGGGGCGGGAGGGGGATACTTTATCATTGAATTACTCTTGAACTACAACTCTGATAGAATTGAAATAACACTCTCCAAAGTCCAAATACTATGATGATTAATTAGAGCTGCTTTTATTATGAAACATTACTATCCCTTTAAATCCAGGGGGCTTATAAATGACACACAGTGCAGGGTGGCACTGCTTCCTGAGCAGCCTTGCAGAACAAAGTATCCATAATACTCCTCATGTAATGGGATATATGGGGGAAGGAAGAGAAGTGAGAGGAACAGGGTGGGAAGGAGGGGAAGTGGGAGGAACAGGGTGGGAAGGAGGACAAGTGGGCAGGAAGTGGGAGGAACAGGGTGGGAAGGAGGGGAAGTGGGCAGGAAGTGGGAGGAACAGGGTGGGAAGGAGGACAAGTGGGCAGGAAGTGGGAGGAACAGGGTGGGAAGGAGGGGAAGTGGGCAGGAAGTGGGAGGAACAGGGTGGGAAGGAGGAGAAGTGGGCAGGAAGTGGGAGGAACAGGGTGGGAAGGAGGACAAGTAGGTGGGAAGTAAGAGGAACAGGGTGGGAAGGAGGAGAAGTGGAAAGGAACTGGGTGGAACAGGGTGGGAAGGAGGAGAAGTGGGCAGGAAGTGGGAGGAACAGGGTGGGAAGGAGGACAAGTAGGTGGGAAGTAAGAGGAACATGGTGGGAAGGAAGAGATGTGGGTGGGAAGTGGGTGTAACAGGGTGGGAAGGAGGAGAAGTGGAAGGGAACTGGGAAGAACAGGGTGGGAAGGAGGAGAAGTGGAAGGGAACTGGGAGGAACAGGGTGGGAAGGAGGAGAAGTGGAAGGGAACTGGGAGGAACAGGGTGGGAAGGAGGAGAAGTGGAAGGGAACTGGGAGGAACAGGGTGGGAAGGAGGAGAAGTGGAAGGGAACTGGGAGGAACAGGGTGGGAAGGAGGAGAAGTGGAAGGGAACTAGGAGGAATAGGGTGGGAAGGAGGAGGAGTAGGAGGAACAGGGTGGGAAGGAAGAGACACTCATCACCAGCACAGAATCAGCCTCTGTCCCCGGAGACCCAGTAATTGTCTGAAAACAGTGGTCCCCAGGCAGATCCAGTGAGTTCCCAGGTATGAATGTCACCGGTACCGTATGTATACTGCAAATAGCAAGCGTGTATATCTCCTTAACTGTACATTTGCTGGTCTTTTAGGTTACATGACACATAGGCAGTTTATTGGCTGAGTGGCTCTAGGATACAAGTGTTCAGGCTTGGCAAACACAGTACCAACCTTTACCCAGGTTCACTTTAACCCTCTGAGTGCCATAGGGGTACAGAAAGCATTGCAAAACAATGCGTTCTGTACCCTTTTGTCAAACAAAGGGTCAAGCAGATTATATTTCGCATACCACCCTCTTTGATACCCAAATCTCTCTGTCCCTCTTTTTTAGGAGATCAGACTGTGTGGTGTGTATATAAGTGTATCACCCTGGTGTCCCTGTGTTTAGGAGATCAGACTGTGTGGTGTGTATAGAAGTGTATCACCCTGGTGTCCCTGTGTTTAGGAGATCAGACTGTGTGGTGTGTATAGAAGTGTATCACCCTGGTGTCCCTGTGTTTAGGAGATCAGACTGTGTGGTGTGTATAGAAGTGTATCACCCTGGTGTCCCTGTGTTTAGGAGATCAGACTGTGTGGTGTGTATAGAAGTGTATCACCCTGGTGTGCCTGTGTTTAGGAGATCAGACTGTGTGATGTGTATAGAAGTGTATCACCCTGGTGTCCCTGTGTTTAGGAGATCAGACTGTGTGGTGTATAGAAGTTTATCACCCTGGTGTCCCTGTGTTTAGGAGATCAGACTGTGTGGTGTGTATATAAGTGTATCACCCTGGTGTCCCTGTGTTTAGGAGATCACACTGTGCGGTGTGTATATAAGTGTATAACCCTGGTGTCCCTGTGTTTAGGAGATCAGACTGTGTGGTGTGTATAGAAGTGTATCACCCTGGTGTCCCTGTGTTTAGGAGATCAGACTGTGTGGTGTGTATAGAAGTGTATCACCCTGGTGTGCCTGTGTTTAGGAGATCAGACTGTGTGATGTGTATAGAAGTGTATCACCCTGGTGTCCCTGTGTTTAGGAGATCAGACTGTGTGGTGTATAGAAGTTTATCACCCTGGTGTCCCTGTGTTTAGGAGATCAGACTGTGTGGTGTGTATATAAGTGTATCACCCTGGTGTCCCTGTGTTTAGGAGATCAGACTGTGTGGTGTGTGTATATAAGTGTATCACCCTGGTGTCTCTGTGTTTAGGAGATCAGACTGTGTGGTGTGTATAGAAGTGTATCACCCTGGTGTCCCTGTGTTTAGGAGATCAGACTGTGTGGTGTGTATAGAAGTGTATCACCCTGGTGTCCCTGTGTTTAGGAGATCAGACTGTGTGGTGTGTATATAAGTGTATCACCCTGGTGTCCCTGTGTTTAGGAGATCAGACTGTGTGGTGTGTATATAAGTGTATCACCATGGTGTTCCTGTGTTTAGGAGATCAGACTGTGTGGTGTGTGTATAGAAGTGTATCACCCTGGTGTCCCTGTGTTTAGGAGATCAGACTGTGTGGTGTGTATAGAAGTGTATCACCCTGGTGTCCCTCTTCTTTAGGAGATCAGACTGTGTGGTGTGTATACAAGTGTATCACCCTGAAGTCCCTATGTTTAGGAGATCAGACTATGTGGTGTGTAGATAAGTGTATCACCCTGGTGTCCCTGTGTTTAGGAGATCAGACTGTGTGGTGTGTATACAAGTGTATCACCCTGGTGTCCCTGTGTTTAGGAGATCAGACTGTGTGGTGTGTATAGAAGTGTATCACCCTGGTGTCCCTGTGTTCAGGAGATCAGACTGTGTGGTGTGTATATAAGTGTTTCACCCTGGTGTCCCTGTATTTAGGAGATCAGACTGTGTGGTGTGTATGTAAGTGTATCACCCTGGTGTCCCTGTGTTCAGGAGATCAGACTGTGTGGCGTGTGTATGTAAGTGTATCACCCTGATGTCCCTGTATTTAGGAGATCAGACTGTGTGGTGTGTATGTAAGTGTATCACCCTGGTGTCCCTGTGTTCAGGAGATCAGACTGTGTGGCGTGTGTATGTAAGTGTATCACCCTGTTGTCCCTGTGTTTAGGAGATCAGACTGTGTGGTGCATACCTCCCAAGTGTCCCTCTTTTAGACCCAAATCCCACTGTCCCTCTTTCCCAGCCTGATGTCCCTCTTTGTAGAAGATCAGACTGTGTGGTGTGTATATAAGTGTATCACATTGCTCTGCAGCAATAAAACTCACATTATTGTTTCTTTAAATGTCAGTATATGTGTTTATAAATTAGTCTGCTTAAATAAAATACTTTGGTCTTGTTATAAGTCATTTATTGGATAACAACGAGGTGTCAGTAGGTCATGAAATAGGCTAAAAATTCTCATTAATGCCCCATCCACCAGTCACACCCCCAGCCACACCCCCTAAAGCACAATTGTCCCTCTTTGGCAATTTGAAATGTTGGGAGGTATGGTGGTGTGTATAGACGTGTACTGCATTGCTCCACAGAAATAAAAAAATTTAAACTTCAGTATGCGTTTATAAATTAATCTGTGTAAAGAAAACACTTTGGTCTTGCTCTGAATCCTTTATTCAGTTATATAAAGAGGTGTCTTAATAATGCCCCGCCCACCAACAACACCCCTAAAACTAAAGTGTCCCTCTTCGGCCGTTTGAAACGTTATGTGGTATGATTTTGGAAAGTAAAGATTTACAAGTATGTATTCAAATTAAACGGCATGTTTTGCATTTTTGATCAAATGAGTATTGATACGTATTACTCCCCCCTGCGGCCCTTAAAGAGTTAAACCACGTGTAAAAATAATAATTACAACTACTCCTCCTTACTGTCAGTGTGCACATGGCTAAAAACTCGTCAATTTCCGGACACTTCCGGATCCACTCGGCCACACTGAGCCGTTCCTTTCGGCTCACTTGGAAACACCGCCCATCTGCCGGCTTGCTCACCAATCAGAAGCCAGGAGCTAGGGCAGAGTAGGAGACCGAAGAGGTAGAGTGCGGCGCAGTCGCGGTGGGTTGATACTCCGCGCATGCGCAGTTGGTCCCTCCCCCGCTCTGTAGATGTGTGTGATGTCTGGGCTTGAGAGTGGCTTTTAAAGATGGCCGGAGCGGCTCCTGTCTACTGTGTCTGCCGGCAGCCGTACGATGTGAGCCGGTTTATGATCGAATGTGACATCTGCAAGGACTGGTTCCACAGCAGGTAAGGGCCAGGTGGAGCGGACTGAGAGGGTCGGGATGTCGGGGGGCTGTGTGTGAGGGGGGCACTGTGCCTGGGACAGGGGTGGGAGGGGGGAGAGGATAATAACAATAAGGTGCTCTGAGGTAATGGGGGAAGTCGGGGCCCCGGCTTGCAGAACCACAGAGGGACTCCCCGACTGCCCACTCTTACTGGCACACATGGGACCTCCCTGGGAGGGCAGACCCAGGGCACAGAGGGCATTACACTCGGGTCACAGGGGACGATCTGCCCGGACAGGGGCGCACATTGCAAATTGTCACCATGCTTAGACACCCCCTCCCAAAGATTAACTGATGACATGCTGGGCTGCCAGGGGTCTCCCACAGCAATGACAGGCATGGGTACAGGGGGTACCCCAACATACTGACAGGTAGGGGGTTCCCCAAAACTAATTACTTGATGGAGGTACTGTGATGCCACCAAAACTAATGACCTGATATTCGGAGTCCTCAAAAACCAATATTATGATGTGGGGGTTTGGGAGTCCCCCCAAAATAATCACATGTTGGGGTGATCGTGGGGTCCCCCAAACTAATGACACGTTAATTGTGTTTGGAGGTCTCTTTAATGGCATTGGGGGGCGGCTGTAGGGTCCCCCAAAACTAGGCTTGTTAGGGGTGGTTTGAGCCCCTCTCAAAGCGTATGGAATTTTAGTAGTTTGGGTGCCCCAAAATGTGTAATTTGTACAGGGAACCCCAAACCTGAAAAAGGATGAGAGGGTCACCTCAAACCCCTCACATGTTGGGGTGCTCATGGTTCATGAAACAGATGGCATTCAGTGGTGGTGGTGGTGATCCCTCAAATTAATAAGATGCAAGAGGCGCCTCAATCTTATGACCTTAAAGTGGTACATGGGGGCTCCCCCATATTAATGCTATGATAGAGTGCAGAGGTCATATACAAGAACTGTCATAGTATTATTGTCCTGACAGAAGAATTATACAGTGTGCCAGCAGTGTCCCTGGCAGATGCCATCCTAGTATTGTCATTGATTCCCCCCATGCCTTTGAAACCTTTCAGTGACAGCCAAAATGTTAACCCCTTGTAGGTGGGTCACTGGATTTAGAACTTTAGTTGGAGTGGGGTGGGGGCTATTGTACCAGACAGTTATGAACTTGTGTTGCAATGCTATGTGCAGTTCATTAATTGGTAATGATTGTGTATTGTCTTCGCTGTTTATGTCCCTGGAACTTGCACCACCTGTAATTTCCACCCCTTCCCCTTGTCTGCAGATCACATCAGTGCGGACACTTTTAATTTGGCCCCAGTGACAGTAAAATAATTTCAATTGTCCCACACACCCAATCAGATTGCTGGTTTCCCCATCATTAAGGAGGAGTGTGCGCATTTTCCACTTTCTATTGTTTGACTTTTAAATTTACTTTAGATCCTTTGAGTGCCAGAGAGGTGCGCAGCTCCACTGGCTCTCAAAGGGTTAAACCTGTCCTTGCTGTTAACTGTATGAATAGGATATTTAAATCCTGGAAAGTGTCCAGTGTATGGGAAATGTACAGGAGGTTGATCTCATTGAAGGAAGCGTGTCAGTATTGGGGGGGGGGAGTGTTTTTGTTTTTTTTTAACAAAGGAAACTAGTTTATAATTTGTGCCTTGCACCCGACCCTTATGTCTATCTGCCTCCTTGGTTGGCCCCCACCTTTGCACTTTGAACATGTGCTTTTTTCTGTCCCTTATGGCTATTGCAGCCGCCAGTTGTATTATGATCAGATGTTATTGCTCTCCTCTGGTTTCAAGCTTTGTTTTCAGGCATCAGGTCGGGGGGGGAGGACTTTGTGATTGTGAAAAAAGGGAGCGCTCTTGATTGACAGCATGGCTGCGAGGACATTTAAATCCTCCTCTGTAACAAAAACACAGGCACACGAGCGCACGTTACTGCCCCTACCGTCCGCTAGCCGCAAATGCACTCTGCTCTGTTTATCATTTAAAGTGACAGCTTACCTACTTTTTTGTTTTGGACATATTCTTCAAGAGAACAGACTGGAGGGCTACATGTCACTGTTGCCCAACAACTCCTTTAAAGCAGGGATGTCTGCTCCCTCAGGACATATGTAAGACTAGATTTTAAGCTTCAGAAAACAGTTTTTAGTGACTCTAGAATGAAGGACATTGTATTTTAACCCCTTAAGGACCAGCACGCGTGGGCCACGGGGCATTTTTTTTTTATTATTAGTGCTTCCGGTTCAGGACTTCTGGAGCGGCGTGCAGCCGCGACGGGAGTCCTGAACTCCATGCTGTACCAGGACCGTCATTGGTCCTTAAGTGCCGGACCGCCGTGACGGTCCTGGCTCGGCAATGGTCCTTAAGGGGTTAATATATATATAACTCGGTTTGATTTTAGGTATTAAAGGGATGGTAATGTTTCTCAATAAAAGCAGCTCCAATATTTGGGCCGTATTTCAGTACTGTCAGAGTTGTAGTTCAAGAGTAATTGAATGATAAAGTATCCCCTCCCCCCTCAGTTGGCATCTGTACGTCATTGTATGATCTTCTCATGAACATTTGTATTACAGTGTCATACAATAAGTTGGTGCACAATAAAGGGGGATAATGTTTACATTGTGAGTTTGTGGCCTGTCCCTTCCAACTCATGCGTTGGTATAATTGGTGGTATACTTCTGTGTAAGATGGTCATGAAGTGAGGAATACGTAATAAAATTGCTTCCCGCCCCCCCCCCCAGCCCTATGAAAAGCTGCACTTATGACTTCATGTATTTTAAAGGGATAGTAATATTTCACAATAAAAGCAGCTCTTATCAATCATCATAGTCTTTGGGCCATGGAGAGTGTTATTTCAGTTCTGTCAGAGTTGTAGTACAATAGTAATTAAATGATAAAGTATCCCCCTCCCGCCCCTTTTACTGATGTAACATTGCTCAGCTCAGAGCAGCAATGAGGTGTCCAGATCGCTCTCAGAGAGGGACAATCTTCTTCAATTAAGATAAGGGAAAAACCTGTTAATGTGGGCAAGTTTTCATTCTTCTCACAGTAAGAAGATTGTCCCTTGCTGTGACCTGTCCGGTCAAGAGACCAGATTCCACATCTGAGGGGCGGGAGGGGGATACTTTATCATTCAATTACTCTTGTACTACAACTCTGACAGTATTGAAATAACACTCTCCATGGCCCAAATACTATGAAGATTAATTGGAGCTGCTGTTTTTGTGAAACTTTACTATCCCTTTAAGTTCTGTGCTGAATAGTACACCATGCACCATAGGATGGTGTAACAACAGCACCACTGTACAATGTCAGGCCACTGAGATACTGCAACTAAAAAGCAATTTTGAGCTGCAATAACCTTTGAATAAAACCCCTCTCAGCAGTGGGGGTTCCTTTGTTTTACTCGAAATAAACCATACTTTATAGATATTAAGGGATACTATTCCTTTAAATATTTACTTGCCAGAGGGGTGCCCACACCCCTCTGGCAAGGAAAGGGTTAAACAGCAGCACATGGTAACTGTACATCTGTCCACCTGCAGTCCACGGCAGTCACATGAGTTTTCCCTGTAGTTACAATGACCTGTAGATCCTGTGTTTGTTTTGAGCTATTTGAGAACCACATGTGCTATATGTCACTTTCTGTGCTTACTCAGTTGTCTTATCATTTCACTGTCAGTGCTTGTTATTGATGTTGGGTAATATTTAATCAGTTTTTGAAGGTTTGTTACCTTGTTGTGGATAAAAAGCCCAGGGATTCAATGTATAACCCCCGAAACAGATGTATATCAGCTGTTTGGGGGGAACGGGCTCTGAAAACTGACTCCTTCATCTGGCTCTTAGCCCCAAACTCCTAGGGTTATGTGTGCAGTCCCCGCAGACCCTCTGTTAGGCTGGAACTGATGGCCTGCTGTACTGGGGACTTTCCACCCAGATACAGAGGGACTATGGACAGCAGACTGGACTGTAGGACTTAAATCTTATAATTAAAGGGATAGTAATACTTAAGTATTACTAATCCCTATATTAAAGTCCTTTTAAAAATAAATGTATTGCCCCCAGTGTCATCTGTCAAACCTTTATGGTTTGAGAGATAATGACTCCTAAAATTGCCCTCCCCCTTCCCCGTAGTCAGCGTTCTAGCTGACTGCAGGGAAGCCTGTCGTACGACTTTCAGGCGGCTCTGCAGCACAGCCACCATTGCGTTAATAAAAAAGAAAACTTTCACTGAAATGGTCTTCTATGTGTGCTTGGTTTGCACTTGGTTTGCAAGCACATATAGAGGACCGTTTTAGTGAAATTTTTTTTTTTTTATTAACGCAATCGTGGCTCTGCTGCAGAGCCGCCTGATGATCTAAGACCGGATTTCCCTTCAGTCAGCTACAACGCTGACTTCGGGGAAGGGGGAGGGAGAGGGCAACTTTAGGAGAGATTATCTCTCAAACCATAAAGGTTTGAGAGATGACACTGGGGGCAAAACGTTTATTATTTATTAATAGGACTTTAATATAGGGATTAGTAATAATTAAGTATTACTATCCCTTTAAGTGCTTCCCGTGGGACTGATGGGGGTGTCCACAGAAGCTTTTCTGGGTGTCATAGCTACAATATCCCTCCCAGGCCAGCCCGCCTAGACTCCGTTTATCTGGGGGGGGGGGGGTCCTATCTTGTCCCCCCCTCCCCACAGACGCCCAGGTCCATTTTGGATCACTATGCTGTCCTTCTTCATCAGTGATAGTTTCCCTTAATGGAAACTAAGGTGTAACCCCTTAGATTCTAGAGACTTTTCCAACTTCTGCAAACATGTCTTGTCTCTAGTTGCATACCCTTCTGCCACTTGGTGTACATCCTAGTGTCTATCAAAGGCTGAACCCCTGCCATGGGTAGGCAATCTCTGGCTCCCAAGCTGTTGGGGCTACAGTGCCCATCATCCCCAAACAGCCTCTGGTTGGGGGAGTTGATGGGATTTGTTGTTCCTAACAGCTGGAGAGCCAGATGTCACCTTCCCCTGGTTAAACATTTTAGAGCAAGGGTGGCCAACATGTGGCTCTCCAGCTGTGAATGGACCAAACCCCCCATCAGCTGTTCGCTTACTTTAACCAATAACATGGTACACGGGCCAAGGTCCGGGTGATGTTAACCCTTTGAGTGCCAGAGGGGTACGCAACGCATTGCTTTGCAATGCGTTGTATACCCCTCTGGCACTCAAAGGGTAAAGAGGCCTGTCCTGCTCTGCGTCCTGCCTCTGACGCAGTCATGCACTGTAGAGACTGACTGAAAGCACAGAACTCCCAGCATTCTGTATTCCCAGCGCAAAACTCCCAGCATTCTGTACTCCCAGCACAAAACTCCCAGCATTCTGTACTCCCAGCGCAAAACTCCCAGCATTCTGTACTCCCAGCACAAAACTCCCAGCATTCTGTGCTCCCAGCTCAAAACTCCCAGCATTCCGTGCTCCCAGCTCAAAACTCCCAGCATTCCGTGCTCCCAGCTCAAAACTCCCAGCATTCCGTGCTCCCAGCTCAAAACTCCCAGCATTCCGTGCTCCCAGCGTTCCGCACAGAATGCTCCCAAAACAGATCACCCAGCATTCCGTGCAAGTCTCTGCTGCGCATGATGTCTTCTGACAAACATCCTAGCGAATTATTATATAAGATAGTTCTCTGTCAGGGATAATAACATCAGGGGAAGTGATACAATGTAACATTATTCCTTCAACAGAAAAGCCTGCGGGCGTGAGTAGCTATAAAGCTCTCTGCCTCCAGTTCAGTCTATTATTCTCAGCCTACAGATAACTCTGTTCTGTGTCTGCAATTTACCACTGACTGATCAAAGTATCTGGATTGAGTTCTCTTATCTGATTTCCATGCTAAACAATGTCATGTGTACTTGTATTTAAGAGAGATGTTTTCATATTTATCTGTATAATATGCCTGAGGAAGAGACCTAAGGTCTTGAAAGCTTGCATTTAAATCTGCTTAGTTAGCCAATAAAGGTATCAAAAACTATATTTGCCTCCTGTATTTCTACTGCTAACACGGTACCAACTGTCATCTGCTCTGTAACCTGTATCAGTGGTGATAATAGCATCATAGCTGTCCCTCCATCCAGTCTCTACTGCTTCAGGCAGAGTGTTACATTCTATCACTATTATTGTGTTCACTGTCCCTGACAGAGAGCTATCTGGAGACAAGAGATACAGGGAGTTCATTCTTATGGATATAATAACGGTTTATTGAGAAAAAAAAGCTTAAGTAAGGGGGTAAAAAATAGAAATATAGGTTGAATTAATTTACCTGTTAATCAATTGAATATGCAAAGTCAAACATAAAAAACACAAAGTTTACTGACTCTGACTTTTTAACCCTTTGAGTGCCAGAGGGGTACCCCTCTGACACTCAAAGGATTAAAACCTTTAGGACCTAAGCGGCATGTAAAGCATTGCACAAACAACTAATCCTTAAAGCGGAACTACCACCCAATAAGAACATTGCACCACATAATTGCACATCTGGCGACTAGCTGCTCAGTAGCGCTAGTCGCCAGAATTATTACCAGATTAAAGAGAATTCGCTATTCTTCCAAGACTGACAGCAGGACGGAGCGCGAGCATCTTTCCATAGTGACGTCCGCATGCCTGCGCTGTCAGTCCATTTCGGAGCCGGCCGGCTTCTAGCAACGCCTCCTAGACCCGACTGGGACTGACAGCACAGACGCGGATGTCACTAGGACAAGATGTCGGCGCTCCGTCCTCCATAGTATCTGGGCCATGAATAGTGTTAGTTCGCTACTGTCAGAGTTCTAGTTCAAGAGTAATTGAATGATAAAGTTCCCCCTCCCTCCCTTTTACCTAGTGTAACACTCCTCCCCTCAGATGTGGAATCTGGTCTCTTGATTGGACAGCTCTCAGCAAGGGACAATCTTCTTACTGTGATCATAAGGAAAACCCTGCCCCCGACAGGTTTTTCCTTATGATCACAGAAGATTGTCCCTCTCTGCGATCCATCCGGACAGTCTTGCTGCTCTGAGGTGAGCAGTGTTACATCAGTAAAAGGGGCGGGGGGGGGGATACTTTATCATTGAATTACTCTTGAACTACAACTCTGACAGTATTGAAATAACACTCCCCATGGCCCAAATACTATGAAGATTAATTGGAGCTGTTTTTTTTGTGAAACATTACTATCCCTTTAACAATGCTTGTGCCAAGGGCAGTTTGGCAGTCTGTTGGCATTTCAGAATATTGAGTTCCTCTATGTTTTTGTTAAACAATGTGCAGAAAGAATGGTATAATGTCATTTTCTGTGCATACAATGGGACGGACCTAAGGGGTTTGCAGGTGGGAGTGCGGGTGCCAGTTTGGACTACAGCATTCATACTGTTTTTACTACAGGGTTGGACAACTTGGGGCCTGCTGCTAGACCACAGCTCCCATCATAGCCTGCCAGCTATTGGAGGAAGGATGGGTATCGTGAGTACCGCCAGTTGCTGCCATTCTACAGCTCCTATCATTTTACGCCAGCCAGCGATGGCAAAAACTGGCGGTCCTCACAATGCCCATCATTTCTCTAGTACGTACTTCTGCCGTGCAACCACTGGCACTGGAGGGTACTGCCAGGAGAGCTGCGCTAGCAGATTTGCGCATCTTTAATATGTCTGTTTGCTGTTGCACAGCACAGTGTTGGTGTTTTATAAATAATGATGATGAACAGGATAAGGGAAATGCATGTACATGTTTGTGTGCAGCCCCTTTAGAGGTCATTGGCTGACTTTTCAACCCTTTCGATTGCATTAGAGGTGAGCAGTGGACCACCGATGTATGTACTGCTCTTAACCTCTTCAGGTCCACAGAGTGCCTTCCACTGCATTGCTTCTCAATGTGTTGGAGGCTATTCTAGTTTTTAAAGTGGCACTTTCACCTTAAAGGGATAGTTATGTCAGAAAAAAGTATTAGCTATATGGTAGATATAATTAAAAGAGAGTACTTGCACTTATTCGTATCTCTCACACCGTTATGGTTTGAGAGATATAGGAAAATAAAGTTCTCTGCTCCCTCCCCTTTCTGCTTGGTGAGCTGTAAAGATGTCCGAAGCAGATTCTGGTTCCTGGATCAGACGGCGGCTCTTCAGCAGCGCCGACATAGCGATATCTAAAGATAAATACTTCATTGGAACGGTCTACAATGTGTGCCTGGTTTGCAAGCACACGTTGTAGACCATTCAGATGAAGTATTTATCTTTAGATATTGTTATATCGGCGCTGCTGAAGAGCCACATCTGATCCAGGAACCAGAATCTGCTTCTGACAGCTTTACAGCTCATCAAGCAGAAAGGGGAGGGACCAGAGAACTTTATTTTCCTATATCTCTCAAACCATAACGGTTTGTATCTACCATATAGCTAATACTTTTTCTGACATTACTATCCCTTTAATTCAAGTTTGCATATCTGAAAACTGTAATAAAAACTGCCTGTTTCATGTAAACCAAAAGACCAGCAAATGTACAATTAAGGAAATATTCATAATTGATAACATATGCAAATGGACCTGTTTCAGTGATGTGGCATATGCAGATGAAGGTTTCAGTGACTTGTCATATGATAATGGAGCTTTGAACGATACCAGGAAATGTTCACTTTCACTTTTCCCAGAAATAAGTGCGAGTCTCTCCTAAACTAGACATCCAACATATATGCAGTTTTCAAAGTGATAGTAATGTCTATATAAAATTAGTTGCC
The DNA here is from genome assembly GCA_037306005.1 of Rhinophrynus dorsalis. NCBI lineage: Eukaryota > Metazoa > Chordata > Amphibia > Anura > Rhinophrynidae > Rhinophrynus > Rhinophrynus dorsalis. Next base: position 18,496,717 of record CM074721.1, read on the forward strand.
TGCGTTTTCTGTATAGTAAAAGGAACAGATTGTGTTATGTCTAAGCGCTTCTTTGTAGTTCAAAAGTTATGAAGCACTGAAGATCTCCCCACATCGCCAGGCGCTTTAGGCTGGTCTGAACTGCTGCAGCAAGGGACAAACTTCAGTAAGCAAAGGGAAAGCCTGCCCTTCTTTGTTAAGGGGGACAGGATTTCCCTCATACTTACTGAAATTTGTCCCTCGCTGCAGCCGTTGAGTCACACGACCGGATCTCAGATTCCGTGGGAGGCAGCCAGTGGATTTTCAGTGGTTCATAACTTTTGAACTACAAAGAAGTAAGAGCTTAGACAGAGTGCAATCTATTCCTTTTACTATACAGAAGACTCTGGCAACTAATTTTAAATAGACATTACTATCATTTTAATGCAGTTTTCAAATATGCAAACTTGAATTAAAGTGGATCTATCAAATATAGATATCTAATGCTCATTAGTTAGAGCATTTAGCGAAAAAGTTAAACATGTTAGTCATTTTTCAAAATAACCCGTTATCTGCGCAAAAATTCAAGTTTAAAACGTGCCCAGCAGCCTACTTCCTGCTTGCAGCACTGCCTCTGCTCCCGTCCCACTACCCAGCATCCTCCAATGATGGAGGCTTTCTTTCTCTAAGATGGAGCGATCTCATTGGCAGAGATCGATATCTAGCCAATGAGATCGGTCCAGCTTAGAGACAGACATCCTCCGTCATTGGAGGATGCTGGGTAGTGGGATGGGAGCAGCCTCTGTGTGGCAAGCAGGAAGTAGGCTGCTGGGCACCTTTTAAAGTTGAATTTTTGCGTAGATAACAAGTTTTTTTTTTTTTTTTTCCAGAAATGACTAACATTAAACTTTTTCGCTAAATGCTCTATCTAATGAGCATTAGATATCTATATGTGATAGATCCACTTTAAGGTAAAAGTTTTAATTGTTTAAAGCTCCATTTAAAACAATTAATTAAGATTTTTAGTTGTCCACTATAATGCAGTTGATTTGTCACAGAATGTTTCCAATTTTGTGAGTGCATTCGCCTCTCTATAGTATTCTTTGTATATATTGATCACAAACAGTTGTATATTATATTTTTTACTTTGTACAACTGAGCCACAGAGACGTGCCTAAAAACTGATAAAGGGATTGGAGGATCTGAGTTACAAAGAGAGACTAGCCAAACTGGGTTTGTTTACATTACAAAAGAGAGACATCTAAGGGGTGATATGATTACCATTTACACATACATTCAAGGTCAATACAATGAAGTCTGTTGAGGAACTATTTATCCAAAGAGCTGGGAAAAAAAACAAGAGGTCATCTATTAAAGGGATAGTAATACTTGCAAATTACTAATCCCCATATTGTAGCTTTGTTAAAAAGAAACTTATTGCCCCCAGTGTCATCTCTCAGACCCTTATGGTTTGAGAGATGATAGCGCTCAAAGTTCCCCCCTCCCTCCCCCTTCCCTGACTGAACTCTGACTGCAGGGGAAGCTGTCGTATGACAGTCTTATGTGCATCAGGTGGCTCTGCAGCTGAGCCGAGATTGCGTTTATAAAAAATAATTCTTTCACTGAAACTGTCTTCTACGTGTGCTTGGTTTGTGCTTGGTTTCAAGCACACGTAGAAGACCGTTTTAGTGAAAGATTTCTTTTTTATAAACGTGATCTCGGCAATGCTGCAGAGCCGCCTGATGCAAGTAATACCGGATATCCCTGCAGTCAGCGTTCAGTAAGGGAAGGGGGAGGGAGGGGGGAACTTTGAGCGCTATCATCTCTCAAACCATAAGGGTCTGAGAGATGACACTGGGGGCAATAAGTTTATTTTTAACAAAGCTACAATATGGGGATTAGTAATTTGCAAGTATTACTATTCCTTTAAGACTAGAGGAAATGTGCTTTTGACAAAAGCAAAGGCAGAGATATATTTTTTTATTACAGTAAAGGTAGTAAAGTTCTTGAATTGTTTGCCTCTGTAAACTGCAGATACTGAACATTTTTTCAAAAAGGTAGTGGAAATCTTTGAAGCACAGATCAATAATGAGAATTATGTCACTTGATTTAAAACTAGACAGGATTTTGATCCAGGAAAATATGCAACTGCCTTTTGGATTCAGAAAGGAATTTTTACCTGTTTGGAATATAAAGGGATAGTCATATTTAAAATGTAAAAATAAGATTTTTTTTATTTTTTTTTTTGTAGTGTTTATCCCCATGAGTAAAACAAGGGTATTCCAACTGCTGAGAGGCGTTTTTATTCAAAAGTTACTACAGCTCAAACTTGAGATTCTTTAGATGCAATATCTCAATGGCCTGAAATTGTCCAGTGGCGCTGTTGCTACACCATCCTATGGACAACTCTGGTCAAATGACCATAAAGCTCCATAGGATGGTGTAGCAACAGCGCCACTTAGCAATTTCAGGCCATTGAGATATTGCACCAAAAAAAAAAAATAAATAAATGTCAAGCTTGAGATGCAATAACTTTTGAATAAAGCACCTCTCAACATTGGGAGTCCCCTTGTTTTACTCAGGGAGAAAAATGCTACAGTATAGATTGTTTTACATTAAATATTACTATCCCTTTACTTGGTGGGTCATCAATAGAGGCGACACAGTGGAGCAAAAGAGAACCCGGGTAGGAGTGGGCACGATTGGGAAACCCTCTCGCTCATCCCTCATTGAAGGACCTGGATTCCATTGCTGTTTGATAACTTTATCATTGCTAGTGTATCTAGATAAATACACACAGTATGAGACCTGGATTCCACTGCTGTTGAGAAATATATCAAGGAGTTTTGTCTACAAATGTCTCCATAAACTTGAATGAAAATCCATTGAAAACACTTATCCTCTGCGATATACTACAGGAAACGCATTTCATTTAACCCTTTGGGTGCCAGAGAGGTGTTGGTAATACATATCCAGTTGTATTTTAGTACTGGTGCTCCCCCTAACCCACTTGAATGCTAGAAAGGCATCTAGCACATTGCTTTGTAACAGGTGCCAGTATTGGCTTGCTTATGGGAAATGGTATGTACCGTGGCACTGAACCAGTTGGAAAGATTAGGAATGTACCATTGCAGAAATGCCAGGCCCTTGAGACTAATGGAAACAAGTGACCCCTACTTCTAGCTTTCTACTCTGATTCTCTGTTCAGTTGTTGTGGGGCTCCATTTATCAATGATCTGGGAACTTTACCTGCAGTTATAAGTGGCTTTAACAGTGGGACCTACCTGGACAGGTATATCTATATCCGTATATAACAGAAGCACTTACCTAGGTAGGAGTCCATCATACAGCAGTCAGGTGTATCTATATAATTACTGTGTGTAACAGAAGCACTTACCTAGGTAGGAGTCCATCACACAGCAGTCAGGCATATCTATATAATTACTGTGTGTAACAGAAGCACTTACCTAGGTAGGAGTCCATCACACAGCAGTCAGGCGTATCTATATAATTACTGTGTGTAACAGAAGCACTTACCTAGGTAGGAGTCCATCATACAGCAGTCAGATGTATCTATATCATTACTGTGTGTAACAGAAGCACTTACCTAGGTAGGAGTCCATCACACAGCAGTCAGGTATATCTATATAATTACTGTGTGTAACAGAAGCACTTACCTAGGTAGGAGTCCATCACACAGCAGTCAGGCGTATCTATATAATTACTGTGTGTAACAGAAGCACTTACCTAGGTAGGAGTCCATCATACAGCAGTCAGGTGTATCTATATAATTACTGTGTGTAACAGAAGCACTTACCTAGGTAGGAGTCCATCATACAGCAGTCTGGTGTATATCTATATAATTACTGTGTGTAACAGAAGCACTTACCTAGGTAGGAGTCCATCACACAGCAGTCAGGTATATCTATATAATTACTGTGTGTAACAGAAGCACTTACCTAGGTAGGAGTCCATCACACAGCAGTCAGGCGTATCTATATAATTACTGTGTGTAACAGAAGCACTTACCTAGGTAGGAGTCCATCATACAGCAGTCAGGGGTATATTTAATCATCAATAATAATCAAGTGATATCGATGTTTCAGTCTCATAATAAGATGTTCCGATACATATTTATTTATTCCCCCCCAAAACAAAAATAAATTAAAAAAAAAAAAAAAAGGTGGACAAAGCAGGGCAATATACCATTACATGAGCCAATTAGTCCCTCCAACCCCAGTTTTTTTTTATTTTTTTTTTTTATTCCCCCTTTTGTCTCCTCTTGTTGTCTCCCCTGCTGGTCCTCTTCTCCTCCCTGTTCTATCCCCCAGTGAACACTGTCTGTCAGTCTACCCTTGTCCCGCTGTCCACTTGTAGTCACAGAGCCACATACACACAGCCACCCCAGCCTTGTTCCAGCTGAAGCTGCTAATCGGAAATCCTCATGTGTAGCTGGCGTTGTGTGTGTGCGTGCATTGATTGCTTCTGTAAACGACACTCCAGATCAATTGCTGTGTAAATATTTAGCACGTTTACAAAATTACGTCTCACAGCAGTGGTGCTTTTCCATAATTTTTCCACCTGCAGAGTATACCCCCCCCCCCAGTCTCATTGCTTCTCCCACGAAATTATTTTCATTACTGTTCATTTTGCGCTAACCCCATTGCTTAAGCAAGTTGTCTAATTTGTCTTGATTGGTGTCGTGATTCAAGTGCGGAGTGATTTAAAAACATTTTGATCTACAGTGAGAGTAATAGAGCAAACTTAATGAATATTCGAGCTTCCGTTGGGGTGACAGAGGGGTCCCTGGCACATTCCAATATGTTATTGATTAAAGGAAGAGTAATATTTCGGTCTCTTTTGTTTGCAGCTGTTTCGTTACACAGTATCATGTTGGTGCAGTTTGAGTGCTACAATGTAACAAGGATTTTACAGCATCCCATTCTCTACAAAACAAGATATACATGAGAATGCAGGCAGTTGTGATTCCATTAAAGGGATAGTAATACTTAAAATGTAAAAAAAAATATGTTGTAGGGTTTATCCCCCTGAGTAAAACAAGAGTACTCCCACTGCTGAGAGGTCTTTCATTCAAAAGTTATTAATTTTCAAAGTTGAATTTTTTAGGTGCAATATCACAGTGGCCTGAAATTGTACAGTGGCGCTGTTGCTACACCATCCTATGGAGATTTATGGTCAACTGACCAGAGTTGTCCATAGGATCGTGTAGCAACAGCGCCACTCTACAATTTCAGGCCACTGTGATATTGCACCTAAAAAATTCAACTTTGAAAATTAATAACTTTTGAATAAAACACCTCTCAGCAGTGGGAGTACCCTTGTTTCACTCAGGGGGATAAACCCTACAACATATTTTTTTTTACATTTTAAGTATTACTATCCCTTTAATATGTAAAAATGTATATATTGTAGGGTTTCTCCTCCTGAGTAAAACAATAGTACTCCCACTTATGAGAGGTGTTTTATTCAAAAGTTATCGCAACTCAGACTGGAATTGTTTTAGGTCTGATATCTCAATGTACTGAAATGTTAACCCTTTGAATGCCAGAAGGTCACCAGAGGCATTGAGGAGCAATGTGTTTTGTACCCCCTGGCACTCAAAGGGTTAAAGTAACTGTTGTTACATCATCCTATGGACAGCTCTGATCAGTTGACCATAAACCTCAACAGGATGGTGCAGCAACAGAGACACTAAGATTTTGGGCCACTGAGATATTGTACCTAAAAATAAATAAATAAAATCAAGTTTGAGCTGTGATATCTTTTTGAATAAAACATCTCTCGGCAGTGGGAATGACTATGTTTTACTCGAGAGGATAAACCCTAAAGCAGTGGTTCTCAATCTTTTTTTGTTCGGGGCACCCCTAACACGTAATCTAGAACATTCGGGGCACCCCTAACATATTTAATGTACTTTATCAAGGGCATAAAGAAGGTTCCATACATAAATATACAGTTATTATTAGGTCTTACAATCATAATAACACAATTAAACATAATGTACATAGCAATTTCTATAAATCTTTATTTAAAAGTCAATTTTTGTTAGTCTTCATAGAAAACATGGGGCACCCTAAGCTGATGTCTGTGGCACACCAAAGTGCCACGGCACCCTGGTTGAGAATCACTGCCCTAAAGTATACAGTTTTTCACCTATTAAGTGTTACTATCCCTTTAAAACACATGGTACAGATCTGTGCTTTATTGCATGTGAAATGTACCATAGGACACAATGATTCACATCTGTTGAATTCTTTTTTTTTTCATTTGTTGCTGTTGCTTGACAATGTTGCCTGTGTGTGACAGTGGGCCTTAACCATTTTTGTGCCACTGATACCTCTCTGGCATTCAAAAGGATTTAAAGGCACAGTGCCTACTATGATTAAAGGGATAGTAATACTTCATTTTATCTTTATTTTATTTTGTAGGCATTAAAAAAACATGAAGAACGATATAAGTCTTATCTCTCAAACCTTTATGGTTTAAGAGATATTCAAAACAAAGTATCCCCCCCCCTGTTCAGTTAGATCAGAAGGGAGGTGCCCAGGTAGACTGCAGAGAGGGACAATCTTCAATTAAGATGAGGGAAAAACCTGAAAGACTTGTCAAGGGGGGGCAGGGCTTTCATTGTTCTCATAGGAAGAAGATTGTCCCCTTCTGTTATCTGTCTGGTCTATGGACTGGATTCCACATCTGAGAAGAGATGGCTTACACTAGGTAAAAGGGGCGGGAGGGGAAACTTTGCTTGTGAATATCTCTCAAACCATAAAGATTTGAGAGATAAGACTTATATCGTTCTTCATGTTTTTTTAATGCCTACAAAATAAAATAAAGATAAAACGAAGTATTACTATCCCTTTAAATGGAGATAAGCACAACAGCATATTAACCCTTTGAGTGCCAGAGGGGTACGCCACGCATTGCTTTGCAATGCGTTGCGTACCTCTCTGGCACTCAAAGGGTTAAGTAGAGGACATAAACTGGGTTTCATTTTTGTCCTGGCGTCACTTAGATAAAAATAATAATATAAAACAAGTTAAACAAGCTTCTTCTGTCGCTCTGGAACAGGGTGAGTCTTTGTTCTGAATTTTCTTTTACTCTGGCGACGTCATCAGCTCGTGCAATGGAAACCTCTGGCATTTAAGAGGTTAAAAAATGTCCATATAAATCAATGGGGAATTCTAATTGTTATCTGTGGAGCAGTTAATGGACCGTGAGATCGCTCCAAGTGCGTAGTGCATCTACTTCAGCGTCTGGAAGTAAGAGGAGCGTACCTCACTCCAGATTATATAGTGACTTATGAGGAGGACACAGTGTACTTAGCAAACCAACGGAACATATTTTTACTGCCTGATTTGCATTTCAGTGGTGACAGCTTTATGCCACTCAATGCCAAGCATTGGTCAAGGTATTGTGTGTGTGTGTGTGTGTGTGTGTGTGTGTGTGTATAATATATATATATATATATATATATATATATATGTGTACACCCACACACACACTAGTGTAAAGGCCTTTGTACAATGGCCAAGGTCCGGTGAGGTAAAGAGGCTGGTCCTGCTCTTTGTACTGCTACGCACGAGATGCAGTCATGTGCATTAGAGACTGCCCGAACGCTCAGAACGCTAGGAGTTCTGTGCTGGGAGCATTCCGTGCGGAATGCTGGGAGTTCTGTGCTGGGAGCACGGAATGCTGGGAGTTCTGTGCTGGGAGGTGTAGGAATGCTGGGAGTTCTGTGCTGGGAGGTGTAGGAATGCTGGGAGCATTCTGTGTGGAATGCTGGGAGTTCTGTGCTGGGAGAGCATTCTGTGCGGAATACTGGGAGTTCTGTGCTGGGAGAGCATTCTGTGCGGAATGCTGGGAGTTCTGTGCTGGGAGAGCATTCTGTGCGGAATGCTGGGAGTTCTGTGCTGGGAGAGCATTCTGTGCTTTCGGGCAGTCTCTACAGTGCATGACTGCGTCGGCGGCAGGATGCAGAGCAGGACCGGCCTCTTAACATCACTCGGACCTTGGCCTGTGTACACGGGCTTTTACACCAGTATAATAATAATTGCTGGCAGGCTCCGCTCCCCAGGTGTAAGATTACAGCCCCCAAAACAGCCTTTTGTAAACATTACCCCCCCCCCCCCTTTCTGGAGGAAGTATCGCATAGCGAGGTGAGAGGATAATTAATTTTTCGATTCAGTTTCCAGCCGTCCATTGAACAAAAGGCTGTGAAGATGTATTGTGACAAACCCCCTTTTGTCTTCGCGTTCCAACTTGCAAAACAAATCGCCAGGAACGGGTCCCCCTGTCTGCACAATAGAGACTGAGATCTCCACTGCAATGTGTGCTTAGCGTTTAGAAGAAATACTAGGAAGGATCTGTAAATAAAACACACATTCTTCCCTATCCTCTCCATCTACCAGACATTCAACCCTTTAGGTATCAGAAACATTGCCAGTACAAAGACTTGGTGACATCTGTGGCACCCAGCGATTTAAGTGTGCTTTCCTAGGCTATTGTATAATGGTCACGTTAACATATTGAATACCAGAGGAGTGCCCAACACAGTGCTTTGCAATACTTTGTTCACGCCTTTGGGCAATTGAAGGGTTAATACAGTGATCAGCACTGTTGGCCCCTAAGTGCTGCAAACCATGCGTGTTTTTGGTTATGAATATAATCTAGGCCGCTACAAAGAATTCCAGTCTAATGTGCTGAATGAAAACAAGGGGGCATCTATCAAGAATGGACGAAGGGCCCTTTCGACAAAAACATGGATTTTTTTTCGGTAAGGGCAGTAATTTTCTGGGATTCTTTGCCTTTGGAAGGTTTGTTGGCTGATATAAGTACTTTTAAAAACATACTGGATACCTTATACATTGCAGTGATGTAGAGAACTGTCAGTTTGTTCCAGAGCAGGTGGATGTTAATTCAGGGAGAAATCCAACTGCCTTTTGCAGTCTGGGACGAATGTTTTACCTATCTGAGACATAACTGGATACAGTGTCAGTTTTAGGGGTCCCCAGATGACTGGTTGAAGCTGTTTAGGTGCTCTGCAATGCAATCCCAGGATTTACACTAATTTTGTTTCCATATAAACTCTAATAATTGCCTTTTTAAAGTGCATATTTGAAAACTTAATTGAAAACTGCCAATGTGTCCTCTTAGCCAAAATACCAGCAAATGTACCTTTTAAGGAGAGACTCATGCTTGGTACTGTATGCGAATATATGCTAATTGCAGTACCAGTGACATTTCATATGCTAATGAAGCTCTGTGCTGCACATAGGACTGTCACTTTTACCAGAAATGTGTGGGTATCTAACACACTATAGGAACTGGAGAGGTGGGGGAGATAATGTAGGGATAAGACAGGAAGTCAGTGCTAGGGGAGGTGGGTAATGCATTGCTGAGCAGTGTCAGTGAGTGGGGAGGTAATGTAGGGATAAGACAGGAAGTCAGTGTTAGAGGAGGTGGGTAATGCATTACTGAGCAGTGTCAGTGAGTGGGGAGGTAATGCAGGGATAAGACAGGAAGTCAGTGCTAGGGGAGGTGGGTAATGCATTGCTGAGCAGTGTCAGTGAGTGGGGAGGTAGTGTAGGGATAAGACGGGAAGTCAGTGCTGGGGAGGTGGGTAATGCATTGCTGAGCAGTGTCAGTGAGTGGGGAGGTAATGTAGGGATAAGACAGGAAGTCAGTGCTGGGGAGGTGGGTAATGCATTGCTGAGCAGTGTCAGTGAGTGGGGGAGGTAATGTAGGGATAAGACAGGAAGTCAGTGCTAGGGGAGGTGGGTAATGCATTGCTGAGCAGTGTCAGTGAGTGGGGGAGGTAATGTAGGGATAAGACAGGAAGTCAGTGCTAGGGGAGGTGGGTTAATGCATTGCTGAGCAGTGTCAGTGAGTGGGGGAGGTAATGTAGGGATAAGACAAGAAGTCAGTGCTAGGGGAGGTGGGTAATGCATTGCTGAGCAGTGTCAGTGAGTGGGGAGGTAATGTAGGGATACGACAGGAAGTCAGTGCTAGGGGAGGTGGATAATGCATTGCTGAGCAGTGTCAGTGAGTGGGGGAGGTAATGTAGGGATAAGACAGGAAGTCAGTGTTAGAGGAGGTGGGTAATGCATTACTGAGCAGTGTCAGTGAGTGGGGAGGTAATGCAGGGATAAGACAGGAAGTCAGTGCTGGGTAGGTGGGTAATGCATTTCTGAGCAGTGTCAGTGAGTGGGGGAGGTAATGTAGGGATACGACAGGAAGTCAGTGTTAGAGGAGGTGGGTAATGCATTACTGAGCAGTGTCAGTGAGTGGGGAGGTAATGCAGGGATAAGACAGGAAGTCAGTGTTAGAGGAGGTGGGTAATGCATTACTGAGCAGTGTCAGTGAGTGGGGAGGTAATGCAGGGATAAGACAGGAAGTCAGTGCTAGGGGAGGTGGGTAATGCATTGCTGAGCAGTGTCAGTGAGTGGGGAGGTAATGTAGGGATAAGACAGGAAGTCAGTGCTAGGGGAGGTGGGTAATGCATTGCTAAGCAGTGTCAGTGAGTGGGGAGGTAATGTAGGGATAAGACAGGAAGTCAGTGCTAGGGGAGGTGGGTAATGCATTGCTGAGCAGTGTCAGTGAGTGGGGAGGTAATGCAGGGATAAGACAGGAAGTCAGTGTTAGAGGAGGTGGGTAATGCATTACTGAGCAGTGTCAGTGAGTGGGGAGGTAATGCAGGGATAAGACAGGAAGTCAGTGCTAGGGGAGGTGGGTAATGCATTGCTGAGCAGTGTCAGTGAGTGGGGAGATAATGTAAGGATAAGACAGGAAGTCAGTGCTAGGGGAGATGGGCAATACATTGAGGAGTAGTGTCAGTGAGTGGGGAGATAATGTAAGGATAAGACAGGAAGTCAGTGCTGGGGGAGATGGGCAATACATTGAGGAGTAGTGTCAGTGAGTGGGGAGGTAATGTAGGGATAAGAGGGGGGAGCACTATTCTCTGGCACTCTTGGATGCTTGAGAGCATGGATGAACATGAATTCTGTCTTTTCTTATCTGATAACATTGTAACAGGAATAGGAAGTTTTTCAGCAGGCGGGGGAAGGAGTTTGTGTTTGCACTCTGCACTTTATATGAATTACTCCACTTAATTCACTCCTTGTGTATGTGAACCTCTCTGGGTTTAAAAGCATGTTTTCTTACCAGTCTGTACTGTTCCTGCCGCTCATTGTGCCCAGTGCGAAACATAATGGATTTAGTAACAAGTTGTTCTACAACTGAAAGGACAGACCCCCTGGAGAACTTTGTGTCGCTCTGGTGCTCTGGGGTAAAGCTGGATTGTAATCGCTGTTCCCGCACGCTGTTCCACATACAGAGCATGTTCTGTTCCCTGCAGTATCTGGGTTGGGAAGATGATTTTCTGCTGTGTTTTCTTTAACTGACCTAGAAAAAAAAAATATTCTGCTAACAACCTAAAAGAACAGGTGGTCAAACTGTGGCTTTCCAGCACTTGTCTGGTCATATTCTGCTGATTGTTTACAGTTTCCATCGTACTCTGTTTTGCCACAGCCCATCAGTTGTTAAGTACAATGATTTGGGGATGATGGGATTCGCAGTCCTCAACAGTTGGTGGAGCTCAGGTTGCTCAACCCTGCCTTACACCCATCCAGTATGTTAGTAATTATGGGACAAATCTAATCACGATAGGGGAGAAATACAAATTGCCGTTGATAGATAGATATATATATATATATATATATATATATATATATATATATATACACACACATCTATCTCTAATATTATAACTAGTTTAAAAGCCCGTGTACACAGACCAAAGTGCGTAAAGAAAGACAGACATTTTCAGAGTAACGGCAGGTGAACTACTGCAGAACTACACTTCCCAGCATTCTGTGCATTTTGGGTAGTGTCTACTGCGCATGGATGCATCGCCCTGCGTTCAGGCAGTCTGTACTGTGCGTGGCTAAACCGGACAAATCTACATCTGGCCTTTTATATTAGCGTGTGTGTCTGTGTGTCTGTGTCAATAACACAGCATTAATACAATGTATAAGGAGTAATTGAATTCATTGCACAGTGTGCGGTACCACTTGTCCAGCACTAACTAATTAGCATAAAGTGCCAGACTATCACCAACAAAGAGGTTCATTTTTTAACAGCCATCTTATACACAAACAACTATAGGACAACATTCATGTTTTAAATTAACTCTCTGGGTAACAAACTGAACTTCTCTTAAGGTAACAACAGGTCCAATTTCAACCAAGGTAGTTGTGCATGGGAACCTTCTACGGTCTTGTTTCATGGCCTAGATTTTAAATCACAAAGGAGAGTCCCTGACTGATTTCGGGTCATGTTTAGGTAACACTCCCTCCCTGGACGGTTTCTTACATTTATCACGCCGCCCGCCTCTGCAGCGGTGTTTTCTGCTGATGAATATGAAATTTCTGCATTAAATTACATGTCTGACCCATAATGTAGCGCAGCGGAAGAGCGTATCTGTGTATTGATTATTAAGGGTTTGTGCTGTGCTTCCCACGTTTTATAATGGATTTGAAATGGTGATCGTGTTTCTGTCTGGCTAATTTTTAACCTCTTGGGAAATAGGTCTGTAAGATGTAATATACCACTCAAGTGGTCAAAGGAATACTAACATTTACATTTACATTTTTACATGTTCTTCAAATGAATAAGTAAAGTCAAACTGCATATATATGTGCATATATATAACAAGTGAAAGTGGGCACTCCGATTCATATATTAGGTTCCAAATTGCCCGGGTGCTACCCAACAATTTAATAACACACGATCTGTAGTCCAAAGACTAACTGGAAGGAGCATTCCAGGGACTTGCTACTTCAAAAGAATAATGCTTTTAATGAATTATCTCATCGACGTTTCGTCCCTCACAGGGGCCTTCCTCAAGACTTGAGGAAGGCCCCTGTGAGGGCCGAAACGTTGATGAGATAATTCATTAAAAGCATTATTCTTCTGAAGTAGCAAGTCACTGGAATGCTCCTTCAAGCATGCGCTTGCTGCTTGATGCGTTAAACATTGGCAACTTGTTATGTGAATATTTCAGGCTGCACCGGGCGAGTAGATACATAAGTTTTTGGAATATGGAGTGCCCACCTTCTGCTATGTATTTGTGTGTGTGTGTGTGTGTATATGTATATATATGTATGTATATATAATCTATCTCTAAGTGGTTTCTGGTTCGCTGTCTGTCCCGGGGTGACATGGTGGAGATCAGCTGCAAGTGGCAAATCTGGGGCACCTATGTACACAGGAAAATCTCTGCAGTGGGTCCCTGACAATTCAAAGCGCATCCAATCAAACGGGCAATGCCATGCACCATTCACTAGTATAATCATACCTGGGCACTCTCCGGATTTGCCCGGGACACCCTGGTTTTGAGACATTACCGGGTCTCTGGGTCAGAGGCTGATGCTCCTTCCCACCCAATTCTTCCCACTTTTCCTCCTTCGTCAAGTTCCTCCTCCTTCCCGCCCACTTGTGTGATGCCTTAGAAAGCCCCGCCCCCACTCACAGGTAAACCCCGCCATCTTTTTGCACAATTTGCGGCAATTATACTCCAGAGGTATGAGTATAATCTAATGGGGGTTATGCGTAAGGTGTGATAAAGTGGAGATGACTTCTCCATTGATATCACTTACCCTATTCCTATGTTTATCTATACAGCCTATGCACTAAGATCCCCAAAGCTGGAGAGATCTTAGTGCATTGGCTCCATAGAATAACATAGGAACTGGAGAAGTGATATCACTGGAGAAGTCATCTCCACTTTATCACATCTTTATCACACCTTAGAGCAGTGGTTCTCAACCTGTGGGTCGGGACCCCTTTGGGGGTCGAATGACGATTTGCCAGGGGTCGCCTAAAACCATCAGATATTTATATTTCGATTCATAACAGTAGCAAAATTACAGCAATGAAGGTGCAACGAAAATAATGTTACTGTTAGGGGTCGCCACAACTTGGGAAATTTTATCTAAGGGTCGCGGAACTAAAAAGGTTTAGAACCACTGCCTTAGCGCATCTCTCCCAATGTGTGTGTGCTCAAGCAGAGATATCTTGAACGCATGCATGGTTATTATCTCAAAGACCGTAGTTTCCTTTTAAGGACAAGTTGGACCTTAGTTAGTTAAATGGATAGGTTTAACCCTTTGAGTGCCAGATGGGTAGGCAATCCATTGCTTTGCGATTCGTTTCCTACCCCTCTGGCACGTGACGGGTTAAAGGAACCTAAAATCCAAGCTAACTGTAAGGCGTGTATAACAGCCATTGAGTAGAATCAGAGTCCCATATCTAACAATTTGCTGATGGTAAATACCCCTGTCATGTGACACTGCACTCCTGCATCAGAGAGGAAATCAATCCTCCGCCATATGCACTGATCATTAATTATTAGTGGAGGTCATTTCTCCAGGCTTGAAATAGGAGTTCCGAGGGCTCCCATTATTACATATAAACCCCCTTGGAGCCAGTCAAAATTTTTAGGAGCCGGTATAGGGATTAGTATGAAAAGGTGCAGGGGCTCCCTCCCTTGGGACTCCCATGAAAAGGTGTTTATTAACCCTTTTGAGTGCCTGATAGGTGTCCGGTGCGTTGTATACCTCTCTGGTTCTCAAATGGTTAAATATTTTTAAAACTTAGGAGCCTGTAGGAAAATGTTAGGAGCCATGGCTCCCAGGCTTCTGGGATTTTTCCACCCTCGGATTAAAGGAACTCACACACAAATATTAAAATTATTTATTACCCTTTGAGTGCCAGGGAGGTATCCAACGTAGTGCAATTCATTGGATAACTCTCTGGCACTCAGAGGGTTAACATTTGAATAACATGTACTCGAGCCTAGCATCTGTATATGGTGGTCTGTATGTATTGGGTCTAAAATCTAATTTTAGGGCCCTACGAGCAAAAGAAAAGGTATTAGTTTGGGGCAAACCAACTGCCCCATTCCCTAAATTTTCTTTTACCCCTCTGGCACTCAAAGGGTTTGTGACGGAAGTGGAGCAATGTTACATGTGCTGGGGTTTCTAAGGGGTTGTGTGCCGGATTTTGCTACAGGAAACAGGACTGGGAAACGTCCCACGTCCTGTAAATATACGTTTTCCCTGTTATAAGAGTGGAATTCACCAGCCTAGCGCCGGCCGACCAGACTATACTAAGCCGCCTGGATGTTAGCCATCGGCCGCCCCCTGATTGGCCCATCAGAGTTAAAGGGCCGCCATTGACACAACATGGGAAAAATTAGGCGCCCCTTGGTTTGGTTAGTCAGCTGCCCACCTAAAGGGTCTGATTGGCCAAGGCCGCCATGACTAGCATGGTCAGGATTGGTCAGCCAATTCTAGGCACCGGATTGGCCAGGGGTTGAAGTGGAATATTCAAAGATGCTTAAACTCCCTGGCCATTGTTTCAGAAATGTGTATTCGAGCCCCTCAACCTTTTGTCCCAATGTTTATCTATTGTTACATCCTTTGTCTAGATAACCTAATCATGTCTGCTCCTTTGTAGCATGTATTTACTGTATGTTTCAGTCTTTTGTGTTTCAGTCTTTTCCTCGTAGGGCCCTAATATAAGATCAGCAAACTGCTCAATAAAAGGGTTCTATGTTTTACCCTCCAAACTGGTCTTGTCTGGTTTTTGGAGGGGTTATGCTGAACGAATGATGGCGATTGGGATGTCGGTGCCGCAGAAGCAGGGAAGTGATGGTGGTACTGACCTCTAGTACCGGGACTCACGTCACAGGGTTAAATTCTAGTGACGTCTCCAGTGCATTGCAAAGAAACACATTGCAGACCGAGTACTCTAGGGGCTGGAAATTAAATTAATGGGGATGTTTTTGTCCCCTGTGGTGCAGTGCAGTTTGTATGCCCCAGGTCTGTTCCACTATTCTTTTGAACATAAGGCCCTTTTAAAGGATACTTACAGTTAATATGGGAACAAAATATATTTTAGGATTTACATAATTATATAATTTAGGATTTGGCTTTAAGGATTCAAAGGCTGCTTTCTTGTAGGCCTTGTTCACACAGGCGATACCAATGCAGCGCCGCTCCCACTAATTTGGTACCGTCCACGACCTGCATTTTATAAAATGTGACTGCCAGACTGGTGTCCAATAAGTTGCTGTGAAATATGTTGGGCACCCTCATATTAACGACTGCCTGCCTGATACGGCAGGGGGAGGCCTTTAAGGATCACAATGTTTCTGGTTTGTTTGTTTGTTTTTTGGGGATGAATTCTGGGATGGCAGAGCAGTTTGCAGTTGCTCTGCCATCCCAGAATTCCGTGACATGTCAGAACAGTCACTGGTCCTTAGCCCCTTAAGACCCAAGAGGTGCCAGGATGGTCATGCTGGTTCTGGCATTTAACAGCCACCCACGCTCCAGATAAGGTGGTCATAAAGGAGTTAACATCCGGACCGGGGTGTGACTGTCCTGTCACATCACAAGTCACTAAGGGGTTAAAGCACCTAATTGGCCCATGTAGGTACCTGTATTAGTTGTTTGGTTGTAGTTCATTTGGCCAAGCTGCGATTGGGTTATTACTTAGAGAACTGCAGCAGTTCATTCACCTGTGTGAACAGTCCTCACAGCTGTCCCATAATCCACTGTGCAGACCTTCAGGGCTGCAACTCCACCGCGAGTCTCCAGGGAGCTGCAGTTTCACATCTCCCATTGTGGTTGTGTCATGTGAAAAGCATCATGGGACACAGTGATTCCCCATTTTTGGTCAGATTTATGGTATATCCCCAACACATTTATCCATCTGAACAACCTGTACATTAAAAGCATAGCCAGGAACTCTCCGGATTTTCTCCGGAGACAACAGTTTTTACAGTGAATTTCCGGGTCTCCGAGACTGATTCTCCAGAGGTGGGTAGTTTCTTATGGTTCACTATGAAAATGTCATCCGCCATCGGTCAACAAAGAAAACTGTGCATTAAACATGTCGCAGCAATGAAAAGGGCAATATCTGAATCTCTCCCGCAGCAATGAAAAGGGCAAGATTCTGATATTGCGGGCTTAAAGTGTCGCACGTTGTAATATTTAAAGGGATGGTAATACTTCGTTTTAAGAACGATATAAGTCTTATCTCTCAAACCTTTATGGTTTGAGAGATATTCACAAGCAAAGTATCCCCCTCCCACCCCTTTTACCTAGTGTAAGCCATCTCTTCTCAGATGTGGAATGCAGTCCATAGACCAGACAGATAACAGAAGGGGACAATCTTCTTCCTATGAGAACAATGAAAGCCCTGCCCCCCTTGACAAGTTTTTCAGCTTTTTCCCTTATCTTAATTGAAGATTGTCCCTCTCTGCAGTCTACCTGGGCACCTCCCTTCTGATCTGGCTGAACAGGGGGGGGATACTTTGCTTGTGAATATCTCTTAAACCATAAAGGTTTGAGAGATAAGACATATCTTTCTTTATGTTTTTTTAATGCCTACAAAATAAAATAAAGATAAAATGAAGTATTACTATCCTTTTAATGTTAAAACCGATAACCTACACGCTGCACACTCTGACCTCAGAGCAATTCACGACAGCAATGATTTTAATGGATGTTGGAATCACACTTCCAACCGCTACTTACATCCATGTTTGCTAACCTTTTGAGCGCGAGATGGGTACTCTTGCTCTGCAACCACTCTTTTGCTCAAAGGGTTAACATTCATAGATGTAAGCTCAGGCAGTGGTTGGATGTGTGATTCCTACATCCATTAAAGTCATTGTTGTACTGAATCGCTCTGAGGTCCATCAGCGTGTGCAGGTTATAATTTGAAATGTTAACTATTACAGTGTGTGATGCCTTAAAGGGATAGTAATACTTTATTATTTCTAGCCCTCATATTGTACATATTTGCCAAATAAATTAATAGCCCCCAGGTTCATCTCTCAGACCTTTATGGTTTGAGACATAACCGAAGGCAAAGTTTCCCCCTCCCTCCCCCTTCCCTGAAGTCAGTGTTGTACTGACTGCAGGGTTATCCGGTCTGACTTTCATCATGTGGCTCTGCAGCAGAGCCAAGATCACGTTGGTGACAAATAATTATTTCACTGAAACGCTCTTCTACGTGTGCTTGCAAACCAAGCACATGTAGAAGACCATTTCAGTGAAATAGTTCTTTTTCACTAATGCGATCACGGCTCAGCTGCAGAGCCGCCTGATGAAAGTAAGACCGGATATCCCTGCAGTCAGTACAACACTGACTTCAGGGAAGGGGGAGGGAGGGGGAAACTTTGCCTTCGGTTATCTCTCAAACCATAAAGGTCTGAGAGATGAACCTGGGGGCTATTAAATAATTTTACAAATATCTACAATATGAGGGATAGTAATAATAACGTATTACTATCCCTTTAAACCCGCAATATCAGAATCTCGCCTTTTTGATGCGGGAGTTACCCTTGCTTTACTCATGGACCATCATGGGTCCATATCTCACGTTTTACCCATGACGGCCCTAGCACTTCAGGGGTCCTTAAGGGGTTAAAGGCCCCATTTATATCCACGGAAATGGTTTTGTTCACAATATAGCAGATGATGTGCCGCAGGATTCCTCCACTTCGTGCACATTGCCCTGACAAAACTCTGTGATTGTCTACGGAAACAGTGTTAACCCTTTGAGTGTCAGAGAGACATGCGTTGGATACCTCTGGCATTCAAAGGGTTCAGTTCCCTTTACAAATAGTATAGGTAGCAGCGCGTGGTTAAACCACGATCCGGTCTAATTGAGCAGTCCTCTGTAAACACACAGGGCTTTGAAAGGCTTAAGCTTTCTGTCTGCTCTGCTTTTGGTTTTTTTATTTAATGGGAATTGCCCTAATTACAGTGTAGCGCCTGTTTCCTGTAATTAAGATCAAAGCGACAGCATTTCTCTCTCAGCCGTTCCATTAGGCCCCTTTACAGTTAATGAAAGCGTTTCATTCCCCCTGACTATATATCTTTTTTTTTTTTTTTTTTTTTGTGGTATTTGTTATCCCCTTTCTCTTTTAAAGGGATAGTGATACTTCGTTTTATCTTTATTTTATTTTGTAGGCATTAAAAAAACATGAAGAACGATATAAGTCTTATCTCTCAAACCTTTATGGTTTAAGAGATATTCACAAGCAAAGTATCCCCCCCGTTCAGTCAGATCAGAAGGGAGGTGTCCAGGTAGACTGCAGAGAGGGACAATCTTCAATCAAGATAAGGGAAAAACCTGAAAAGCTTGTCAAGGGGGGCAGGGTTTTCATTGTTCTCATAGGAAGAAGATTGTCCCCTGCTGTTATCTGTCTGGTCTATGGACTGCATTCCACATCTGAGAAGAGATGGCTTACACTAGGTAAAAGGGGCGGGAGGGGAAACTTTGCTTGTGAATATCTCTCAAACCATAAAGGTTTGAGAGATAAGACTTATATCGTTCTTCATGTTTTTTTAATGCCTACAAAATAAAATAAAGTTAAACCGAAGTATTACTATCCCTTTAAGTAATTGACAAACTTTTTTGTTTTTTTTATTTTTTACTAGTTTTAAAGCCCGTGTCATTCGCAGTACTGACTGCCTGCGCCGCGGCTGATACGGAGCGGGGTGCTCCGAATTCAGACCGGAGTCCTCTCTGCGCACCTTCCTGGGACCAAGGAGTCCAGTGCGCAGATACGACTCCGGTCTGAATTTGGAGTGCCCCGCTTTGTATCAGCTGAGGCGCAGACAGTAATGCACTGCGCGCGACTGCATACTGTGTATGACGGCTTCTGACAAACATCCTTAGCAAATTCTTTTCTTAAATGCCTCAAATTCATTCTTGGGTTAAAGTAAAGCCTTCGAATGACCTTTTGGATGCTGCGGAGGTCTCAGACGCAGGTGACCAGTTCCCTCTCCTAGAATCTGCGGATTTCACCTTGAACCCTTTTATCCTGCGTTTGTATTTGCCAATTAAAGGAACACCAGCACCATACAGCCACCATTTCTAATGGCCGAACAGGGACACTTTGTTGTTTTAGTGGGGTGTTGCTGGGGGCGTGGCTGGTGGGTGGGGTATTACCCAGAATTTTTAGGCTATTTCATGACCTATTAATACCTATTTGTGTAATCGAATAAATAATTTAAAACAGGATCAAAGTAATTAATTTATAAAGGCTAATGTGTAAACACAAATGCAGACGTTTAACCCCTTAATGACCCTTGACTGTCATAGTACGTCAAGGGTCGATTTGACTTAACGACCGATGACGTACTATGACCGTCATCGAGTTCCGGGCTCCCCCCGCGGCTGCACGCCGTTTGGGGAGTCCGGAACGCAACGGAGCAATAAAAAAAAAAAAATTGATCCGTGGTCGTGTCCGCATCCGTATTCCCCGGTCATTAAGGGGTTAAACCGTTAATGTCAGCATGCAGTGCTATGACCAATCATGTCCCCCCCCTTAAGGACTGGTGACAGTCATGGCATGTCACATATATTTACTTACATCACTCCTTCGGAAGAGCTGTAAGTAAAAACGGGGACTGAAATCGACCTGTTTCAGTCCCCAACGCGGAGCACCGGTACGTGTAACAGGCAATGTGTACCGGCACGTCAGAAAGTGGTCCTTAAAGGGATAGTAATACTTCGTTTTATCTTTATTTTATTTTGTAGGCATTAAAAAAAAAAAACAAAACATGAAGAACGATATAAGTCTTATCTCTCAAACCTTTATGGTATGAGAGATATTCACAAGCAAAGTTTCCCCTCCCGCCCCTTTTACCTAGTGTAATCCATCTCTTCTCAGATGTGGAATCCAGTCCATAGACCAGACAGATAACAGAAGGGGACAATCTTCTTCCTATGAGAACAATGAAAGCCCTGCCCCCTTGACAAGTTTTTCAGGTTTTTCCCTTATCTTAAGTGAAGATTGTCCCTCTCTGCAGTCTACCTGGGCACCTCCCTTCTGATCTGGCTGAGCAGTGTTACATCAGTAAAACGGGATGGAGGGGGATACTTTGTCATTGAATTACTCTTGTACTACAACTCTGACAGAACTGAAATAACACTCTCCAAAGTCCAAATACTATGATGATTAATTAGAGCTGCTTTTATTATGAAACATTACTATCCCTTTTAATGGAAGGTTACTTACCAGGGCCCTGGTCGTTAAGGGGTTAACCCTTTGAGTGCCAGAAAGGTATCCAATGCATTGGATATCTCTCTGGCACTCAAAGAGTTAAACAATGTGAGTTTTATTGCTGTGCAGCAAGGTGATACGCTTATATACACACACCACACAGTCTGATCTCTCCGTTGGCTGGTTGAGGATAATGGCAGTTGGCGTCTCTGCAGCTGTAATGACAGATTGACCATCCCTCTCTAACAATATATACGTACCTGCCAGCTTCCACTGATTTTTGTTTTGTTTTGATCACGCTGGTGACTCGGTTGTAACAACACGTTTCGCGGACTTGATAACATTGTTTGTGGGCAGATCACATGGGTGACTTAACCCTTTGAGTGCCAGAGGGTTTCCGTGCCCCTCTGGCCCTCAAAGGGTTAATTAGCTGCAATTGTTTTATCTGCGTCTTGCAACAAAGTTGCCAGTGTGAAGCAGACCTTTCAGGCACAGTCTCTAGTTTTAAAGTGGAACTTTCGTCTTAAAGGGATAGTAATGTTTCACAAAAACAGCTCAAATTAATCTTCATAGTATTTCAGCCATAGAGAGTGTTATTTCAATACTGTCAGAGTTGTATCTCAAGTGTAATTGAATGATAAAGTATCCCCCTCCCGCCCCTTTTACCTAGTGTAAGCCACCTCCCCTCAGATGTAGAATCTGGTCTTAAGACCAAACAGCTCACAGCAAGGGACAATCTTCTTACTGTGAGAAATATGAAAACCCTTACACCCTTGACAGTTCTTCCTTTATGGTCACTGAAGATTGTCCCTCTCTGTGATCCATCCAGACAGTCTTGCTGCTCTGAGGAGAGCAGTGTTACATCAGTAAAAGGGGCGGGAGGGGGATACTTTATCATTCATTTACTCTTGAACTACAACTCTGATAGTATTGAAATAACAATCTCTATGGCCCAAATACTATGAAGATTAATCGGAGCTGCTTTTATTGTGAAACATTACTATCCCTTTAAAAAGCCTCTCATATCCTTTTCATAGTGCATATTACCGATGTATGTGGCTTTCAAAGATCATACCTTGCTAGTTACACTGTTATCATAGGATTCACCTCTTTTCCCCATTCAGAAGCCACCTTCACTCAGATCTGAAGTCCAGTTGCTTGACCGGACAGATCACTACAAGGGACAGTCTGCACTCAGTCAGTATAAGGTAAAACCAGCCCTTCTCAATGAAGGAGGACAGGTTTTTCCTAATACGGGCTAAAGATTGTCCCTCATAGCGAGCTGCTTTCAGATCTGACAGCAAAACGCTGACGATGGAAAAAGGGACAGGAGGGGTAAAATGAATCCTATGATAACAGCACGACTAACAAGTTACGATCTTTGAGAGCCACATACTACATCGGTAATATTCACAATGACAAAGGATATGAGCTGCTTTTGGTTTTAAACATTACTATTCCTTTAATTCTAGTTTGCATTTTTATGTGTCATGTTATCCCAAAGACCAGCAAATATACAGTTAAGGATATATTCATAATTATTACTATATCTTAATGTATGCTAGTTGTGATACGCATGACATTTCATATGCTAATGAAACAGTTCCAGTGACGTTTCATATTCTAATAAAGCTCTGTGTAGTACCAGGAAATTTTCACTTTCTCTTTTCCCAGAAACGTGTGAATATCTCCTGAACTAGACGTCTGTTGGAATTTTGGTTAACATAACACATAGGCCGTTTTGAATGAATTTTTCAAATGCGTAACGAAAATTCAAGGTGGTAGGTCCACTTTAAATGGCCCATATTTATAAAAGCAAATTGGAATTATTCCAGAGTAAACCAACTCCACCATAGGGGATATATACAAATTCCTGTTAAATTAAATTGGGCTTTTAACCCCTTGAATGCTAGAGAGTTCTTGCCATCAATGCATTGGAGATCTCTGGCTTTGAAGGGGTTAAAAAAAACCTCTATTCAAGTGCATAGGAATTTTTATCTGTCTTTCTATGGCACAGTTGGTTTACTCAAGAACAATATGGTATCCTGGAATGCCTAATTTTAACCCCTTCAGTGGCAGAGGGGTATAATGTGTTGCATACCCCTCTGGCACTCTAAGGGTTAAAAAGGAATTGTAACCTTGTGTTCTTGTCAGTGTTATGGGCTTCCCCATGCGTTATATTATTTTGACTCGTCAAATTGTCTATTCTTATTATTTTTCATCTCCACCTATTTTTTTTTTTTTTTTCCTGAAATTGATCTTCCTGGACCTGTTGCAGAGAGCTTTCTGTTAAGGGCTGTAACAGCAGAGATATTTATACAGTTTTTCAGTTGCGCTGTAGCACTCAGTGATCTGTAAGTTATAGATGCTGCTTTTTCCACTTTGTTTCAATGACTTATTTTTAACGATGTTGCTTTCATAGTCCCACATAGAAAGCTCCCTGAAAATGCAGTTCCCTGTCTGTGTCATAAAAAAAGTTCAGATGAAAAAAAAATAATAAAAAGTATAGACAATTTAATTTATTATGTACTTGCAGAGTATGTGAAGTCAAAAAGTAGGTTAAATGGGAACGATCACCCGAAACTCAAGTCCACCCCACCTAATTAGGCATCTAGTGGTAAGTTTAACAATCAAACTGTTATACAGAATAAAGACCGCATTAGTCAAAAATCCTTCCTCCGCCGACACTGATGGCCAGACAACAGCGCTCTAGAGGCATCTGCGCACCTGCACCATCACTCCCTTCCGGTACCTTAAGTACCGCGCAACGCCACCTAGAGGAGACGGCAACTGATAGCGCAGGTGTGCAGACCTCTGTAATCAAAGATGTCTGTGCTGTTATCTGGCCGTTAGTGTCGGCTGAGGTAGGATTTTATTCTACGTAACAGTTTGATTGTTAAGCTTATCGCTAGATGCCTAATTAGGTGGGCTGGACTTTAGTTGGGGTGATAGTTCCACTTTAACTGTCCCTTTAAAGGGATAGTAATACTTGAAAATAATGTAGCCCTTAAAAAAAACATTAAAAATGATATAAGTCTTATCTCCCAAACCTTTATGGTTTTTTAAGGGCTACAATATAAAGTAAAATTATTTTCAAGTATTACTATCCCTTTAATTCTAGAATCTGTTCATAAACTTGTGTTTCTAGGTGTGTGTGGATGGATAGATTACACTTCCGTATTCAACAATTTGATTACTTTTTACTTGTGTAACTTGTAATTAACCAGATCTATGGCAGTTAAACCTTTGAGTGCCAGAGGGTTGCCCAGGGGTAAGAACCAGAGGTCTGTGCAGTGCGCACCTTCATAAGTCATTTGCTGCTTGAGGATAATGGGTGGTGTTGATCTGCTGTCCAATGTTTCTATATAATCAGTACTTTCCCTTTAAGACAGTTTCTAAACGCGTTTGAGGGCTTGGGGAAGCGTTTGTTTCAGAACAGCCACAAATTGGCTTTTAATGTATATAATCGCTGGAAAATACACTTGTCAGGAAATAAGTGCAGCAAATTGCTTTTCTCGTTTTTATAGACACGACTAAAATATTCAGCTGGACTAAATTAACCCTTTTAGTGCCAGAGGGGTATGCAACTCATTTCTTTGCAATGCATTGCTTGCCCCCGCTGGCACTGATAGGGTATCCTTGTTGAGCACCAGAGTGGTTTTGGAACATATTGGGGGTTATGCACTAATGTGTGATAAAGAGGTGATGAAGTGGAGATAACTTCTCCAGGGTGATAGACTCTCCAGGCCCTGTGATATTTTATGGAGCCAATGAACCATGATCTTTCAAGATGGAGAAATCTCCCGAAGAAGTGACATTCACTGTCACGAAACGCGTAGAGCAATATCTCCCTGTTAAGGGTACTATTTCAGCATTTTACCTGCTATTTGTTTTATTTGGCTTGTTTATTATTTTAAGTATATAATTATTGCTTATTGTCTCTTTTGGGTATATGGACTATTTTAGCTGTTATATATTCCATGCAACCCAGATATTTGTTTAATAAAGATATATTTTTAATGTCTAAAATATTAATTTGTTATAGACTAGCACTACTGTCCCTTTAATTGAAGGCGCACTTCTATATCAGTGATAGTTCTGCTTTAAGTGGTATTTTTGTTTCTCCGCTACAGTGCAGTAAGATTGCCCTAGATTTTTACTCTTCAGGTTTTGTACATCTTAGTTCGGTTGTTAAATAAGTGTCTTTGCTTTGGCCTCCTGTGTATGTAACTGCCGGGTTCCTGCTGCATTGAGGTTGCGACTATGTAACGTAACCTCTCCAAACAAGGTCTTACTTCATGTGATAGTAATGTCCTATAATAACTTTATGTGGTATTGTACATTTAAAAAAAATAAATAAATTATGTGCAGAACATCCCATCTCTCTCTCCCCTTCTCCTGACGTCAGCTGTCTTGTAGACCACCCTATTTGGTGTTTCACAAGGACAAGGTGGTGATCTGCACCTCTCAGGAGTTTCTCCCGAAGGTGGTCTCTGAGTTCCACATTAATCAGGAGATTGTGGTGGCTTCTTTCTGCCCTGACCCCACCTCTGACAAGGAGAGGGATCTCCACTTGTTAGATGTGGTGCGTTGTCTCAAGTTTTATGTACATCGCACTGAGTCTATCAGGCAATCTGACGAGCTGCTCATCATTCCTGAGGGTCCCAGGGCAGGAAGACCTGCATCCAGGGTGACTATTGCATCTTGGATCAAGTCCACTATTCGTAAGGCTTACGAGCTGAGGAAGAAGCCTGTCCCTTATGGGTCACGGCTCATTCTACTAGATTTATTGGGGCTTCTTGGGCTTACAAGAATCAGGCCTCTGCTGATCAGTTGTGCAAGGCCGCCACTTGGTCGTCTGTGCACACCTTTTCGAAGCACTAACATGTTGATGTGCTGGCATCGGCTGATGCCAGTTTTGGGAGGAAAATCCTGGAGGCAGTCTTGCCTGTCTAGGATCTTCTTCGGTTCTTCCTTGACTTTTGAGCCCTGTTGGCTCTAGTTCAGTGTGCTGTGTAACAGTTGAGGTGTTGTTACCCCTGTTCAGTGTCCGTTGACACTTCAGTTGTTTTGTTGGGCTATCTCTGATCTGATAGTTCATATCTGCACTGGTGACTTTGGGGGCCTTGCGCCTGGTCCTTGCTTTACTTCCCGCCTCTGGGAAACTCAATGGTTGGACATCCCAGAGTTACCAGTAATCTGTATTGGACGAAAGGGAAAAGAGGATTTTAGTCTTACCTGTTAAATCCTTTTCTCTTAGTCCATACAGGTTAATGGTCTCCCACCCTGACAAGGGACCATGCTTGGCTTTCCTGTGGCAGACTGTGGGGGTCCTTCGGGGTCATGATCACAGGAGTCTTCTTTCCCTTCCACTATCTAGTCAATAGTTAGTGTCTCAAATCTTAGTGGAGCTGGTTGGCTAGCTGCAGCCAAGGAGAGAAGGTAGGCTCCATCCCCTGCATTCACTTCTTGAATTGTTCCTGCCTACTTAAAGGGGCGGATCACCTACCCGAAGTTACCATTAACCTGTATGGATTAAGAGAAAAGGATTTAACAGGCAAAACTAAAATCCTCTTTTTGAACACACATTGATGATCTCTTTTTTTTGTCTGTTTAAAGTTTGAGCTGTAATGACTTATGAAATGAAAACCACCCATAACTAGTAGCAGTATTTTTGTTTCCTCTAGAACCCTAGAACTTAACATTGAAAAAGAAAAAAAAAAGTTGATTGCCCTTTCAAATAATTGAATGGTTTATTTAAAAAAAAATTGTTTAAGGTCCAGATACCATTTTAACTTCTTGGTTAAATGTAGCTAACATCACTCACTGATCATATACATGTAAAAGAAATGAATAAATCCTACTGAAAATTGTAATTGTAGCATTTCTTGGGTTCTGCTTTTTATAAAAATAACGAAGGGTATTAAATTTAAACAATTTGCAGCAATAAAAATGCCAAATTCAAAAGCGTTCTCATGCTTTTTAAATAAAATAAAGAGCTAGTTAGGCGCACATTACAATGCAAGTTGATCGTGTGATTTGCTGGATCCTCGTTCAGACATCTGGCTAACACACATTGCAGTTGGTGATACAGAAACATACAGACGGACTGAAATAACTCTGGGAATACATTCGGGCTGACTTTCTGGTCAAGAAGCATTTAAACCTTCACCTTGAATAACCCTGAATTCTGTGCTTTTAGTGATGCAAAACAAAAACAGAAATAGGGGCGCAATACACAATCAACCCTTTAGTGACAGCCTCATGTGTATGCGGCTGTCACTTTAACCCCTTAACGATGGATAACGTACCAGGTACGTCCCGCAGAAACTGTCACTTATTGACAGAGAACGTACCTGGTAAGTCCCGGAAGTCCGGGTCTCAGTGCGGCTGCACGCCGCTCGGAGACTCCGGACTTGTTCGGGGAAAAAAAAAAATGTTCCTCGGGCGTTAAGGTGACAGCTGCGTACGAACGTGGCTGTCACTAAGGGGTTAACGCCCATGGTACTTTTTTTTTTTTTTTTTTTTTTTTTTTTTTTTTTCCCCCCCATGATGATTCCGGAGTCCCTGAACGGCGTGCAGCCGCACTGAGACCCGGACTTCCGGGACTTACCAGGTATGTCCTCTGTCACTAATTGACAGTTTTTGCGGGACGTACCTGGTAAACCATTGTCGGGATGGGGTTAAAGGGTTAGTAATGTCCGGATATAAATTTATACAATATTGTAGATAGTCCAAAAAGAAATCGATCGGTGCAAGGTCTATATCTCAAATCTTTATGGTTTGAGAGATCTAAGGTTTTAAAGTCTCCCTGGTTTGCAGACACACTTTGTAGACCGTTCCAATGAAGTATTTCTTTTTAGATATTGGTATTTTGGCTCTGCTGAAGAGCCTCCGGCTGGTCCCAGGGCCGGGATCTACTTCTGCGTGACGTCAGTGCAAGGGGAAGGGGGGGGGGGCATTTTAAAACCTTATATCTCTCAGACCATAAAGGTTTGAGAGATCGGACTTGCTCCGCATAATGTATTTTTGTTCAATCTACAATAATACATAAATTTATACTCTGATGTTACTAACCCTTTAAATGGAAAATGAAGAATGAAATGATACAGTTCCAATCTCACCGGTCTATTTATCATAGAACCTGTAGTATTTGCATGCACGGATGAACGATCGTCCTCCAGTGATAAAAATCCAATGAGTCTACTCATATAAAAATAGGGATTAATTAACCCCTTAAGGACCAGCTGTCCTGCGACGTTTCCATCCCATAAGGACCGATTTGATCCTTGCCAACGTGCCGGTACACGTGACCTGTTGCGTACATCGGCGCGCCGCTTCGGGGTCTAAGAGAGACCGCTCCAGTCTTGGAACGGTCAATTTTAGGCCCTATTTTTACTTGCAGCGCTGCCGGTGGAGCTCTGTAAGTAAAAAGTATGTGGCGTACTATGACCGTCACCAGTCCTTAAGGGTATATGGACCATGAAGGTCATAGTACGTCATGTAGTCCTTAAGGGGTTAAATGCCAAAATTTTAAAACTGTACAATGTAATGGCTCAACGCGTTTCAAATACCACTGCATTTTCATCAGGAGCAGCTTAGCTAAATGTAAAAAAAAAAAAAAAAAAAAAAAAAAAAGAGTTAAAAGCCCCATTTCGATCAAGTAGAAATTTGTGCAATTCCTTGATTCCTGCGCGATAGAATTGTACCATGTTTGTTTAGCACATCAGCCTCTGTCTTGTTTCCAGTATAGGGGAGATGTGACCGCTGTGCGTATGGAGGTTTGGCAGGGAACACGCGTCTGTGATGGAATCCCTGGCACTTGGCAGAGCTTGTTTCCAAATTGACCCTGTCCAAGATTTTTTATTTTTTTTTTTTCTTTTCAATGTGTTTTTGTTCCCACCGTTTCCTGGTGTCCGGCCCTCG
Source organism: Rhinophrynus dorsalis (assembly GCA_037306005.1). Lineage (NCBI taxonomy): Eukaryota > Metazoa > Chordata > Amphibia > Anura > Rhinophrynidae > Rhinophrynus > Rhinophrynus dorsalis. The sequence continues at coordinate 18,525,707 of CM074721.1, forward strand.
AAGCTTCGTGGCAGGTGTTTGGAGAGCCACCAAAACAGAATTTCATGCAACACTCCGCCTTTTTATGAGCAGATGCGGTGTCATAATATTTAGTGTGGCATTTTTGTATGGTTGTCTAAGGGCCGTTCTAGAATCCAAGGGGTTAAAAAAAAAAGGACCTATTTTAACCCTTTGAGTGCCAGAGAGGTACGCAACGCATTGCTCTGCAAAGGGTTAAATCTCTGTTTATTGGTTACCTTTTGCTTCCTGCGCACCATAGGAATGAAATGGAAATTTGCATTGGATTTTAACA
>CM074721.1:18526198-18543698 GCA_037306005.1 Rhinophrynus dorsalis
TCTGTCAGCTGGAGATCTGTGTCGGCCGACACGGAGGCGCTTGAGCAGAGGCCCGATCTCATTACTTACCACGAATTCCTTCATTGGAATAGTCTATAACGTGTTCCTGGTCTTCAAGCACACGTTTTAGACCATTCCAATGAAGGGATTCATGGTAAATAACGAGATCCCGGCACTTCTCAAGCTCCTCCATGTCAGCCGACACGGCTCTCCTGCTAACAGCTTTACAGCTGTCAGTAGGAGAGATCAAACTTTAAGCGCCCGTATCTCTTAAACCATAGCGGTTTGAGAGATACGTTTTTTTGCATTTAGCTCAGCGTTTTAACTCCTTAATGACCCTTGGTCATAGCACATCATGGGTAGATCTGAGTTAACGATCCATGATGTACTATGTCCGTCATGGAATTCCAGTTCCCCCGCGGCTGCACGCCATTCTGGGAGTCCGGAACCGAAAATTACAAAAAAAAAAATGCTCTGTGGTCCTTCAGGGGTTAAGCTCTTCTAAATGCAAAAAACTTTTTTGTGGACATTACTAACCCGTTAAGCACATGGCGACTAGCTTAGAGATCAAACTCGTACATATAAAAAATAGCACATTCTAAAGAAATCTTTGCTGTTTGGAGACTGGCCGGCAGGTTAGTGCGGTCCGCTCGCCCGCGCCGTAAGTCCTTTCCAGTAACCATATGTTGCACTGCAGTGTTACTCAAAGGAGACCAGGACTGACAACGTAGGCGCACGGACAAGATGTCTGCGCTGTAGCCTGGGTTTCTGCTCTCCCAACGGCAAGGATTTCGTTAGAATAAGGTAAGACTTCGATTACCAAGCTAGTCTCCATGCGCTTAACCCTCTGAGTGCCAGAGAGGTACGCAACGCATTGCAAAGCAATGCATTGCGTACCCCTCTGGCACTCAGAGGGTTAGTGAATGCATGGTGACTTGGTATGATCTGAAAGTTCCGCATTACTATAAAGTTCTTAAATAATAATCTCAGCCTTTCTCCCAATTTGGATAAAATAAGCCCAGGATATACTTGAAAATGGGGGGACAATCTCAGTGTATTGTTCCTGGTAAAATACTTAAACAAAATAAATAAATACAAAAATAATCTCAGGTTCTAATCTGGTTTGTGAAAAAAAAAAAAAAAAAAAAAAAAAACAACAACACATTTTTAACCAGTTACACCAGTTGCTATTTGGAACTTTCAGGGCTATTACGCTTTGACAATTAGATGTATAGCTTCATGAAGGCCATTTTTTAACGCTAATATAGTTTGGCAATACATCTGCCTGAGAGCATATTGTAGTCAAAGGTACCCTTACGTCTGGGAGATTCTTTATTCAAAAGTTAGAACAGTACAAGATAATGACTATATTTCAGTGTTTGGAAAGCGTTACAGTAGTGTTACAGACGTCAATATATATAGAGACTAATGAAAGAGCACTACCCAGTGGTTATTTTTCGACAATATTTTTCATTTAAAAAAATGCAGGAAATCAAACAAGTTTGAGCTGTTATAACTTTTGAATTAATTATCTCCCATCAGTACGAGTTCCTTTGTACATATATATATTTTTTATCACACCATTATGCATTTTATTTACAAACACAATAGTGTTAAAAAGGCACATAAATGCAGGTAAACAAATATAGAACAGATAGAACTATCCCCTCTATACAAGTTTGCCTCAGTGTGATGTTCATATAGCGATAACCTGTAATCTGTTTTTGTTTTTTTATATACAGTGCACCTATGGTTAAATGTAGTGTTTTAAAAATGAGCCGGGGCCATACGACTGGGCAGACTGTGGGTACAACTGTGCCCTGCAGCCTGTCCATCTTCGAAGATTGACAGGCTGCGGGACAGGGTTGTACCAGCAGTCTGTCCTGAAGTACTGCCCCAGCTCATTTTTAAAGGGATAGTAATGTCAATTTTTAAGCAATTGCTCTATTGTAGATATTTAAAAAAAAAAAAAAAAAAAAAATTGAGGTTACTCTGGTCTCTCAAACCTTTATGGTTTGAGAGATATACGATAATAAAATTCCCCCGTCCCTCCCCTTCCTCAAACATCAGCTGTATAGCTGACAGCATGAGGTACCAGGACCGGCCGGCGGCTCTTTAGCAGAGCCGAAAGGCCTCCATCTAAAAATAAATACTTTATTGAAAACCAGGTACACTTTGTAGACCAGTCCAATTAAGTATTTATTTTTAGATGGAGGCCTTTCGGCTCTGCTGAAGAGCCACCGTCTGGTGACTTCACAGCTGACGCCTGAGAAAGGGGAGGGAGGGGGGAATTTTATCATATTATATCTCTCAAACCAGAGTAACCTCAGTTAATTTCTTGGGTTCAGTATCTACAATACAGCAATTGCTTAAAGTTGCAATAGCATACACTGTATATAACCCTCCCCCACCCCCCCTCTCTCCCCCCCCCCCCCACCCCCCCCCCACACTCTCCCCATATGAACATCACACTGAGGCAAACTTGTATAGAGGTGATAATTCCCCTTTAAAGACCAGAGAGGTCTGCAATGCCTTGGGCACCCCTTTGGTCCTTTTTAAAGGGGTTACTTTTTTGAGGGGTGTGCAGTGCATTACACCCCTTTATCATTCAAAGGGTAATGGTGAACGTGGCATTCTAGAATTTGTATTTTCCTGTTTTTGTCTCTCCAGCTGTGTGAAAGTTGAAGAGCACCAGGCGGCCGACATCGACCTTTACCATTGTCCGAACTGTGAGGTACTTCACGGACCCTCCCAGTGTAAGTACTCGGCCATAGGGCCTTATAATATGGGGACGTCTGTTCCACCGCCGGCTGAATGCGTACTTTGGGCTTGAGTATTGATGACTTTTGCAATTTATTGTAGTTTAACCCTTTGAGTGCCAGAGGGGTACCAAAAGCATTATCCCTCAGGCACTCAAAGGGTGAGCAGTGTCTAGTACTCCCGCTATTGGGAACTACATCTCCCCTCATCCTCAGTGTTGGAGTTCTGAATGTTGCCTACCTTTTGATTTAAGGGGAAAGTATACCAAAACAGTACTTTAGGATTATTTTCCTAAAAAACGTGGAAGCTGCTTGCTATAAATATCTGGAGTAATTCTGGGGGAAAAAAATTGCGCCATAGACATTAATTCCAAAACTTCCCATTGATTTAAATGGGCCCTTAACCCCTTGAGTGCCAGAGGTATCCAGTGCTGTTGGAGACCTCTCTGGCATTCAGTAGGTTAGAGGATCATTTTTAAAGCGGAACTACCACCTAATATGATGTCGCCCCCCCCAACTAATTATGCATATGGCAACTAGTTTCTTAATAATTCTATTATCTGCCAGAAGTATCCGTATCTGAAGTAATCCTTTTTCTTGTGAGACCGGCGGCCAGGCTTTAGAGCCATCTACTGGCCTGCGCCATCAGTCTCTTCCGGTGCCTCCTAGAGGAGACCGGGCCAGTCTCTACGCCAAGATGTCTGTGCACGAGCCTGGCCGCTGGTCTCACAAGAAAAAGGATTACTTTGGATGTTGGTACTTGTGGCAGATAATAGAACTATTAAAGGGATAGTAATACTTGAAATGTAAAAAAAAAATATGTTGTAGGCTTTATCCTTCTGAGTACTCCCACTGCTGAGAGGTGTTTCATTCAAAACTTATTAATTTTCAAAGTTGAATTTTTTTAGGTGCAATATCACAGTGGCCTGAAATTGTACAGTGGTGCTGTTGCTACATGATCCTATGGACAGCTCTGGTCCCGGGACCATAAATCTCCATAGGATGGTGTAGCAACAGCGCCAATGTACAATTTCAGGCCACTGTGATATTGCACCTAAAAAATTCAACTTTGAAAATTAATAACTTTTGAATGAAACACCTTTCAGCAGTGGGAGTACTCTTGTTTTACTCAGGGGGATAAACCCTACAACAAATTTTTTTTTTTACATTTTAAATATTACTATCCCTTTAAGAAGCTAGTAGCAATATCCTAATTAGTGGGGGCCAACTTTATTTTAGGTGGTAGTTACGCTTTAACAGATAACTTACACCTCCTAATAACCCCCTAATTTACCATTATCTGAGCACAGAACCCTGATAGCTGCTCTGAATCAAGTCTGTGCTGATTGGTTCCCCAGCATTAGACCTGGATTCCATAATGGCTGATAACTTTATCAGTGGGTTAATCTGAACATTTCCGCATAGACGTCAATTGGTATCTGTTAGACAATACCAGTAGTAACACTTGTCAACTACGGGGAGTCTGGGCCTTAATCCTTAAAGCATAGTAGCTCTTTATATTGAAAAAAATTATATGCATTGCAGTTTTTACCCTGCTAAGTAAAACAAGGGCCTCCTACTGCTGACAGATGTTTTTATTCAAATGTTATTCCAGCTCAAACTTGCATTTTTATTTATTTATTTCTTAATTTATTTATTATTTTAAGTGAAGTACTTCCATGGCCTGAAATGTTACAGTGATGCTGTTGCTACACCATCCTGTCAAGGTTTATGGTCATGGGACCAGAGCGATCCATAAACTGTTAGAACAGCTCCACTCATTTTTCAGGCCTTGGCAGTACTGCATCCAAGAACTGCAAGTTTGATCTGCAATAACTTTTGTATAAAACCACCCCGCAATGGCATTGGCCTTGTTTTACTCAGCAATATTAACCCTGCAAGATATAATCAGATTTCCATATTAACCCTTTGAGTGCCAGAGGGGTACGGAACACATTCCATACCCCTCTGGCACTCAAAGGGTTAAGTAATATATCTTTATTCAGTGGTGGATATCGAGCCACGGAGTTAGATATTAGTTGTTTTTTTTTTTTTGCAGGACCTCATATTCCTCACATAAGAGAGTAGGAAGACTTCAGTGGGCGGAGGTTGGGGTCCCTGAGTCCTATAGCAAAGAATCGCATCCGTCTCCGTGGTCATGACATTCATTAGAAATTAAAGATTCATCCTGGGAAACCAGTACTCGGGCGATTGATTCATATTAGTCGTTAGGATTTTCTGCACAGACAAATATATGTATGGGGGTTTATTTTCGTCCGGAGAAAAATACCAGGAGCTTGGGAGAGCCAAAATGGTTGCCTCTGGCAACTAATCCTAAACTTGGGGGACAACCTATATGCATCAGTGTACACGCACCCCTTCACTGGCTCCTAAAACACCTAGGGGGAGATTCACAAAGCTGTGATAAAGAGGAGATAACTTCTCCAGTGATATCACTCCTTCAGTTCCTGTCTTATTCTGTGGAGCCTACCCACAAAGAGCTCTTCAACTTTGGAGATGTTAACCCCTTAACGACCATTGACGGTCATAGTACGTCATGGGTTGTTTTGACTTAACGACCCATGATGTGCTATGACCATCATGGAATTCCGGGGTCCCCCTGCGGCTGTTCGGGGAGTCCGGAATCCAGATTTAAAAAAAAATGCTCCGTGGTCCTTTAGTGACCGCAACGTGCCTGCGTGGCCGGTCGTTAAGGGGTTAATGAATAGGATCCATAGAATAACACAGGAACTGGAGTAGTCATCTCCACTGTCTCTCCTCTTTATCACCACTTAGTGACTCTCCCCCCTGGCCTGCTCCTGTATATTTGGTATAGCACCTTGGTTCATTTCATTTGTCTGCCCTGATTAATGTCCCATTCACTTGATGGGAATTTAGGGAATTTTTGCTCCCTATGATGCAATTGTTGACTCAGAACCACTCCAGTAATTTTCAGTACCTCCGCTTCGACTGCTTTAACCCTTTGAGTGCCAGAGAGGTACGCAACGTATTGTTCTGCAATGCGTTGTGTACCCCTCTGGCACTCAAGGGGTTAAATAGAGACGTTACCTGCAAAAACCCAAAAGATTTGCAGCTGCACTCCTCCAATTGGACATTGATAGGAGAAGCTAGACTTTAATTTGGTGGAGAAACAATCGCATTGCTAAAACACATTATATGGACAAAAAGTGGCACTAACACAAAGTGCAATATTAACCCTGTGAAAGCTAGAGGGGTGCAAGCAATGCGTTGCACACCCCTCTGGTACTCAAATGGTTAACCCCGAGTGCCAAGGGAGTGTTTAACGTATTTTTTATCCTTGGCACTCAGTGTTAAGTATACTGCATATGTACTGATGATGATGATTTAATTCGAACATTTTCATATACTGCCTGATTGCCTTTTTATTTTAAGCTTCTGATCTTTCTTCCTCTGTTTTTCGACCCGTTGAGTGGCAGACAGGTATCTTTCTGGCACTCAAATTGTTAAGCAGCGGTAGTGCATGTCTCTCGCTGTATTGCAGCGCCTGCGGAATATGTGGGGTCTTCATAAATAAAGGATAACGGGTATATTTTTATCCTCTTTCTATAAAAGTGTTGTGCATGGGCTATGAGCAGAGCTGCGAGTACAATACTAGGCATACAGGGTGATGTGATTTGTGGTTATGTACACGTTGAATAATACATTTCATAGGGAGGTTAGTAGTCGACTTAGACCAGGGAACCTGTGGCCTGACAACTGCATCGAATAATGATTGTAATCCAACACCAGCTGGAAGACCACAGGTTGTCCACGCAACCTGGACTGGGCTAGGCAACCTTTTTGTCTTAAACTGGTGGAGAATACAACTCCCGTTATCCGCCGCACAGCTGCCGCCTGGCTGAGGATGATGGGAATTGTGATCTGAAATAACTGTCAAAGGTTGCGACAACTCTGCCAGATCCACTCTCTGCAAGCAGGTAAATGGGACCCATGGTATTACATTAGCTGCAACTTTACACGAAATGTGAACTTGATACATTATTCTTATTTTAAACCTAATGTTATCCTGGCCTGTTAGTGGATCCTGAGGACAGGAGTTGAGAACCAGTGGTCTAGTGCAAAGCTTTTTCATGTGTTGGGCCCCCCTCCAGTTGGTTAATCCAGTATTGGACAGGTCAAGTCTTAAATTTGAATCCATAAAATCAGAAACATTGTCATACATCGCAGTGGAGTTTAGATCTGTCAGAAGTGAGTCAATCAGAAACTCAACCATTTTCATTAACTCACCTGTGCACAAGAAGGAAGATCCTAAAGACATGGCCTGTTAGGGCTCCCAGGGGATAGATATGGGAACCACTGATATACAGGGCCATAGAATAACACAGGAAGTGGAACTGGAGAAGTGATATCACTGGAGAAGTCATCTCCGCCTTATCACCACTTACTGCTGGGTTTCTCAAATCCTGTCCCCATGACCCACTAACAGCCCTGGATTTGATGATTTCCTTGTTAGAGCACAGGTGAGTTAATCAGTGTGAATGAGCCTCTGATCACATGATTCCCTTGTTAGAACACAGGTGAGTTAATCAATGTGAATGAGCCTCTGAAAAAAGCCCTTGAAAAAACATGAAAAATGATATAAGTTTTATCTCCCAAACCTTTATGGTTTGGGAGATATTCAGAAGTAAAGTTTCCCCTGGAGTGATGTCATTGCTCCACCCTTCAGATTTGGAATCCGGTCCCGTGACCGGTTGTGCCTCTCCAGAAGTGCCGAGATCACCATCTTTAAAAAGAATTTAATTGGAATTGTCTACAAAGTGTGCTTTCAAGCCAGGCACACTTTGTAGATAGTTCCAATTAAAGGGATAGTAATACTTAAAATGTAAAAAAAAATATGTTGTAAGGTTTATCCCCCTGAGTAAAACAAGAGTACTCCCACTGCTGAAAGGTGTTTCATTCAAAAGTTATTAATTTTCAAAGATTAATTTTTTAGGTGCAATATCACAGTGGCCTGAAATTGTACAGTGGCGCTGTTGCTACACGATCCTATGGACAGCTCTGGTCAGTTGACCATAAATCTCCATAGGATGGTTTAGCAACAGCGCCACAGTACAATTTCAGGCCACTGTGATATTGCACCTAAAAAAATTCAACTTTGAAAATTAATAACTTTTGAATGAAACACCTTTCAGCAGTGGGAGTACTCTTGTTTTACTCGGGGGGATAAACCCTACAACATATTTTTTTTTACATTTTAAGTATTACTATCCCTTTAAGTAGTTCTTTGCAAAGATCGTGGTCTCGGCACTGCTAAAGAGCTGCCGGTTGCTCTGTGGACCAAATTCCAAATCTGTCAACTAGATGGCAGACTTGGCTGAAACAGCCAGGAAAAGAGAATTTTACTATGTTTTACTTGTGAATCTCTCCCAAACCATAAAGGTTTGGGAGATGAGACTTATATCATTTTTCATATTTTTTAAAGGGCTACAATATAAAATACAATTATTTTCAAGTATTACTATCCATTTAATTGTTTGTTTGTTTGTTTGTTTTGTTTAAATAAAAAAAAAAAAGCATTCTTTGGTGAAATTTACATTATTAAAAATTAGCCGTGTCCTTACTTCCGGACAGACCGTGGTTCCAGCTCTGTACCTCAGTCTGTCAGTCTTCTGTTCCCTCCCCAAGTATTGTAGCGTTCCAACCTCGTCCGATGACGGAGGATTTCTCCATATATGCTGGAACACGACAATACTTTGGGAGGAACAGAAGGAGATTGACAGGCTGCGGTGCAGAGCTGGAAACTCAGTCTTTTCGGAAGTAAGGCGCAAGCTCATTTTTAACCCCTTCATGACAAAGGACTTACCAGGTGCGTCCCACAAAAACTGTCACTTAGTGACAGAGGACGTACCTGTACGTCCCGGAAATCCGGGACCCCGCGCGGCTGCAGGCTGTTCAGGGGGCTCCGGATTCATTTGCTAATTTAAAAAAAAAAGTTAACCGGGCGTTAAGTGACAGCCGCGTGTGCACGTGGCCTGTCACTAATGGGTTAATAATGTAACTTTTGCCACAGCATGCTTATTTATTTATTTATTTTTAATAAAAAAGATTAAAGCTTATCTCGTTGTATGATGATTACAGTAAGGTAATCTTGTATAGGGGTGATAGTTCCCCTTTAACCCCTTAACGACCGGGGAATCCGGGCACGGACGTGACTTAACGACCACGGAGCAGTTTTTTTTTTATTGCTACATTGCGTTCCGGACTCCCCAAGCGGCGTGCAGCCGCGGGGGGAGCCCAGAACTCGATAACAGTCATAGTACGTCATCAGTCGTTAAGTCAAATCGACCCTTGACGTACTATGACCGTCAAGGGTCGTTAAGGGGTTAAACAAGCTAGAAGGCACTGACTTCTGACATCTAAGGCTATTATACGTTATTTTATTCCATTAATGTTGCCTGTCCTGACAGGTCCCCTTTTAAGTTTTGCTGTGGAGATCTAGTTTTAACCCCTTAAGGACCGGCGGTCATGGGACATTTCCGTCCCATAATGACCGCATAGGGGCACTTGGACGCGCCGGTACACGTGACCTGTCACGTGTATCGGCGCGTCATTATGGGGCTTGAAAGAGATCGCTCCGATCTTGGAGCGGTCTATTTCAGGCCCTATTTTTACTTACAGCGCTCCCGGTAGAGCGCTGTAAGTAAAAAGTACGTGACGTACCATGACCGTCATCGGTCCTTGAGTAGTTCAAGGACCGTGACGGTCCTGGTACGTCAAGGGTCCTTAAGGGGTTAATCAAGACTTGAAGACCATAAGAGAGAGGTGCAGTGGCTCAGGGTGGGGAGGTACAGCGTTCCATAGATAAGGAGCACATCTACCATAGTATTTGTCTCCCATTTTTTTCACCTCTCACAGTTTTCGTCCCCCCCCCCCCCTCGCCTCTGTTTCCCCTGTTCCGTTCTCCCACTACCCTCAGTTTTTCCATTCCGCCCTCCCACCAGACTCAGATTTTCCCTTCTACCTCAACCGCTTTAGTTCCACTCCCCCATCCTAATTTTTTATTTTCCTTTCCCCCCAGGCCTCATTTTCTAGCCCCCCCCCTCCGCTTCCCAATTGTGTGTGTGTGGGGGGGCAACAGCTTTAATAGTGCAGAAAATGAGAATTAAAAACATGATTGCTTTGTCTTGGCATAACGTTTCCGCTAGTACATGCCTCATAGGAATAACGGTGATGTCTTCAGCCCAGCCTGAAAGTAAAAAAACCCCCGTGAGATCTGTATTTACTGTGACGCCAGTGGAAAGCGAGAGTAGTAGTGATGTTCCCCTCACACAATGAGAGGCTGTTGTGACGACTTGGTGGTATTACTGTGACCCAGGCAGAGGTACGATCTGTTCTGAGCGAGCCTTTATTATTTTTCCTTTCTTCCCAATAAGACTAACGCCTTGTGACAGACAAAAGGCGTGTGAGGACAAAAACCTCTCCACTGAGTGCAGTCGGCTCCGGCGTTTAAATGCCGCACGCTCAGCCAGGCCTTTCCCAACACAAGCCATCGTCCCTGTTTTTAAAAGGATTTCAGAGCTGGTGCATGCTGATAAAAGGTCCCCAGGGAAACAAGAGAGGGAGAGAGGGAAAAAAATATTGATTTGAAACTCTGTAGATATGTTGGTTGTGCAAAAAAAAAAAAAAAAAAAAAATTATTATTCTTATCTCCCAGTAATATTAACCCTTTCAGTGCCAGAGGTACGCATTTACATACCCCACTGGCACTCAAAGGGTTAACATATAATGGCCGCAATCGCATAGGTGTTTGTGCAGAAAACAAAATCAGTTTTGGGGCAAACCAACTGCACCATTAGGGATATTGGGGTGGGTGGGGGGACTAAATTCACACTGATTTTAAATGGGTGATTTTAACCCCTTGAATGCTAGAAAGGTCTCGCAATGTGTCGGAGACCTTTTCAGCATTCAAGAGGTTAAAAGTTCAGTTTAAGTAAATGGTCATTTTTATTTGTCCCCTGTGGTGCGGTTGGTTTGCTCCAAATAATGACTTGGTGCAATCCACTTGGGCATTTAAAGCCTGCATGCTCACTTAGTCTATTCCCAGACTTTTTTTGTTTTTAAAGGGGAAATATAACCTATGACAGCGGTTCTCAACCTTTCTAGTGCCGCGACCCTTTGATAAAATTTCCCAAGTTGTGGCGACCCCTAACAGTAAAATTATTTTCGTTGCTCCTTCATCGCTGTAATTTTGCTACTGTTATGAATCGAAATATAAATATCTGATGGTTTTAGGCGACCCCTGGCAAATTATCATTCGACCCCCTAAGGGGTCCCGACCCACAGGTTGAGAACCACTGACCTATGAAAAAGTGGCTAGGGTTACCATTGGCTTTGACCTGGACAGTCTAGTTTTGGGCTCCCCCCCACCCCCGGTCTGGTTGGGTCTACACTGTCATGGTGTCAGAGGTTCTGAGACCCAAACAGATTCAATTTCAAGCCCTTGTGCTCCCATTGGTTAGAACACACATCTGTCACCAGAGCACTCATTCTTATTGGCTGGTTGTCTAGCTGCCTCCTGATATGTATGGGACATTTAAATTTGAGAATGATCCAGTGACCCTCTGTGCATTGCTTGCTTAACCCCTTGAGTGTCGAAAGGGTATCCAACACATTTGGCATGGGTGTCTGGTGGGGGGGAAGGGTAAACATATAGACTGGGCAAGCTGCCCTGGTGGGCATATGATTGCCCCCCCCCCCCCCCCCGGAAAACTTTCTGCAGACGCCCAAGTGATTTGGTTACCCCTCTGGCACTCTAAGACTTTACTTAAAACAGACCTGCAGGGCATAAATTTAAGCTTCACACTGGAATGAATTATAAAGCTGGAAACTGACCACCAAAAATGTGGTGTATCGCACTACGTTCAGCACAAAGCATTTCCGTTTTGGTTTTGGCAAGGGTAGAAAGAGGCAACATTGTAAGTGACTCTTAATTTGTAGAACACATTGACTGACCTAGGTAGGTGTCCTTCATACAGAAGTCAGACATATCTGTCTCTCTCTATGGTTTTTCGTATTAACCCCTTGAGTGCCAGTGGAGGCATCTGCTTCGGACACCTCCCTGGCACATAAACTGTTAAAAGGCAAAGTGTGAGCTCAAGTGGTCCGCTGCGAGCCGCTCTGCCTATGAAGCAGGGGCGGTTATTGTGAGCCTTGGCTGACCAACTGGGATTCAGGAGTATCTAACTGTTCAGTCTCATTGGTCCAAACGCATCTCCCATAGACCGTAGTTGTTAGTATTGGAAGCCGTCGCTGCTGGAAGACCTTCCTTAAATCTCTATGGAGATTGCGCATGCTGCCTAAAGAGTTTTAAATTGTCCTTTAAAGGGATAGTAGTGCTTCAGTGTAACTAAGTTTAACATTATAGGGATTAAAAATATGAATAGAATGAGCTATGTCCCATCTCTCAAACTTGTATAGTTTGAGAGATCAAAGCATCTAAAGTTCGATTTCCCAGAAGTCTGCCATCTAGCTGAGAGAAGCAGATTCTGGTCCCTGGACCATCCTGCGGCTCTTCAGCAGAACCGAACTGGCACAATACAGAAATACTTCATTGTAACAGTCTAAAAAGTGTGCTTGCAAACCTTTCCAATTCAATATTTATTTCTGTATTACGCTATTTCGGTTCTCCTGAAGAGCCGCAGTACGGTCCCGGGACCAGGATATGCTTCTCTCAGCTAGATGGCAGACTTCTGGGAAACTGAACTTTAGATGCTTCAATCTCTCAAACTATACAAGTCTGATAGATGGTACATACATAGCTCATTTTATTCCTATTTTTAATCTCTACAATATCCAAATTAGTTAATTGTAAGCAATACTATCCTTTTAAATCTGCAGTTTACGGTCTACAGTGATCTTTGTTTTAGTCTGTCATCTAGGCCACACCACCTCACAGCAAACAATGGTGGAAATTCACTAAGTGGTGATATATAGAGATGACTTTTCTAGTGATATCACTTCTCCAGTTCCTATGTTATTCTATGGAGCCAATGCACTAAGATTTCTTCAACTTGGTGCGTAGGCTTCACAGAATAACATAGGAACTGGAAAAGTGATATCACTGGAAAAGTCATCTCCACTTTATCACCGCTTAGTGAATCTCTCCCAGTATGTTTCAGTAGGGTCCAATTTTTTTTATCAGATGATAAACTGAAATGATCAGCAGTCAAACTAAAATGGTTAAAATGAAAATAAAACACTAGATAGGCATAGCAGACTGCTGTTTGAAGGACACCTACCTAGGCACATCTAATGAATTAACCTGTTAAAGACCAGAGGTGTGTGCAGTGCAATGAATGGATCGCCCTTCTGGTCTAGTAAAGGTTAAGAGACACTTATTTTTAGGGTATAATTCCAATTTGAAAATGACTTCTGAAGTGTTGTGCTCTGATAAAAGGTCCCGAGGGAAATCGAGAAAGAACGTTTCCTGAATCGGATCTCTCTCTAGATATATTGGTTGTCCAAAAAAGGGGTTATTGTAATCTCCAAGTAATTGAAGCTTTTAATGGCAGCAGTCACCCAATGTGTACCTTTTCACTGAGTGCCAGACAGTCTACGCTGCCCCTTTGTTAGAATGAAATTGATTTTATTGTAGAGGGTTACGCACTGCACTTTGAGATGGGAATTTTGTTGTAATGGACAGATAACTTGATCATTTATCCTATGACAGTCCTCTCTCCCTTTCCTCCAACTAAAGAGAGACAATAATGCTGCTTTAGAAGCCTCAAACACCACTGTCTAATGACAATTCGGTACGGAGAAGGATGCAGAGTTTCTGCTACATAATAAGTTTCTTGAACACTTTCAAATTTGTGTTGTGTTCCACCGTTGCGTATCCCCCTGTCGCTTAATACCCGGCAGAAAATCCTAATGTCCCCTATGAACAGTGTTTTGCACTCGTGAGTTTGACAATAATATCCCTTCAACCAAACTTTCCTCGATATTATGTCTGTAGAGAAGTTATTTAGTGTCCCCTATACCGGCACCTCCATAGGTCCATTCATGGGGGGGGGGGGGGGGATTTCACAAGAGCAGCCGTGTGTGTCTGTGTGTGTGTGTGTCTGTGTGTGTGTGTCTGTGTGTGTGTGTCTGTGTGTGTGTGTCTGTGTGTGCGTGTCTGTGTGTGCGTGTCTGTGTGTGCGTGTCTGTGTGTGCGTGTCTGTGTGTGCGTGTCTGTGTGTGCGTGTCTGTGTGTGCGTGTCTGTGTGTGTGCGTGTCTGTGTGTGCGCGTGTCTGTGTGCGCGTGTCTGTGTGCGCGTGTCTGTGTGCGCGTGTCTGTGTGCGCGTGTCTGTGTGCGCGTGTCTGTGTGCGCGTGTCTGTGTGCGCGTGTCTGTGTGCGCGTGTCTGTGTGCGCGTGTCTGTCTGTGTGTCTGTCTGTGTGTCTGTCTGTGTGTGTGTCTGTGTGTCTGTCTGTGTGTGTGTCTGTGTGTGTGTCTGTGTGTGTGTCTGTGTGTGTGTCTGTGTGTGTGTCTGTGTTTGTGTGTGTCTGTGTGTCATGGGGGAGTGATTTCACAAGAGCAGCCGTGTGTGTGTGTGTGTGTGTGTGTGTGTGTGTGTGTGTGTGTGTGTGTGTCTGTGTGTCATGGGGGGGGGGGGTGATTTCACAAGAGCAGCCATGTGTGTGTGTGTGGGGGGGGCACGAAAAGCACACAATGTACACAAAACAAAAGAATATACATACACTATCGTTCAAAAGTTTGGGGTCTCTTCAGAAATGATCATGTTTTCCATTTAGTACGTTGCAAAATTAATAGGAAATAACCATCAAGACGTTGACGAGGTTAGAAATGATTTTTACATTAAATAATAACTGTGTCCTTCAAACTTTGCTTTCATAGAAGAATCCTCCATTTGCAAAATATGTAGATATTGTGTTAAAAATCAGCCGTCTCCAGCTGCAGTAGTCCTTTACAGCATTAACAATGTCTGCACTGTATTTCTGATACATTTGATGATATTTTAATGGACAACAGTTGCTTTTCTTTCAAAGACATTTGTAAGTGTCCCCAAACGTTTGAACGGTAGTCTGTACATGCACACACACAATTCAAGTTAAAAGCGATGTACAGAACACTACATGCAGAATGCTCACTCGCCCTCTCTTATGGAGAGCTGTGCAACACAGTGCTTTGCAATACATTACACACTTTTCTTAAAGGAGCAGTAAACTTTATATATTTTTTTTTTTTTTTTATGAAAACATATTTTACAGAGCATTTCCTGCTGAATAAAACAAGGTCACTCCCATCCCTGTCAGATGTTTTATTTGAAAATTATAACCGTTTAAATAACCAGGAAGTGACTTTACTGTGTTTACTTCCTGATAGTTCTAACTGACAGGAAGTGAATTTACTGTGTTTACTTCCTGATAGTTCTAACTGACAGGAAGTGACTCAGCAGTTTCTATCACATTCTATGGAGAACTGTATGTCTCTGACTTTTCTGACTTTCCTCTCCATTAGAATCTAACAGGAAATCTAATTAGAATTTGATCACTAGAGGGCACTGCTAATGTAAAAAAAACATGGGTTTAAACTGTAATAACTCTGGATATATAAATCTCTCAGCAGTGGGAGTACTCTTATTTTACTCAATAGGAAAATCCCTACAATATATATTTTTTTCATAAAAAAAAAAAAAAAAGTTTACTGCTCCTTTAAGCTGCAAGGGCTAAGTACTGAAAATTCAACATTAACCCCTTAATGCCCTTTTCTTCTGGGGTTGGATTGCCCTTAAGGACCACATAAACGTCATTCGGCAAGCCGGCACATGTGACTGATCACATGTACCGACTCGCCAAACATAAGGCTGCAAACTGACCGCTCCGATCTTGGAGCCTTCAACTGTAGACTACCGTGTAGCGATGACAGTGCTCCCACAGGAGCGTCGTGTACACAAAACCCTTGATGTGCCAGGACCATCACTGGTCGTTAAGGGGTTAAAAAGATTGCCTCATTTCTGAATTCTCCTGGATTTCAGAGGAAAATAGTTCTACATGTAAATCCACTTCACATTTTCTAACCCTATTAGTGCCAGACATGTATGCAATGCATTGGGTTCTAGTGCAGTGGATAATACACACAATGGCTACTCCTGTTTAGGATGTCTTCTGTATTATCTGTCTTCAAGGGATAGTAAAACTTTAAATATGAATGTGTTTTATTCAACAGTTATTACAGCTCAAACTTGATATATATATATATATATATATTTTTTTTTTTTAGGCGCAGTACCACAGTGGCCTGAAACTGTACAGTGGTGCTGTTGCTACACCATCCTATGGTCAACTCTCTGGTCAGTTGACCATAAACCTCCATAGAATGGTGTAGCAACAGCACCACTGTACAATTTCAGGCCACTGTGGTACTGCACCTAAAAAATTAATGTTTGAGCTGTAATGATTTGAATGAAACACCTTTCAGCAGTGGGAGTACCCTTGTTTTACTCAGGGGGATAAACCATACTATCTATATCTATCTATCTATCTATCTATCTATCTATCTATCTATCTATATATATATATATATATATATAATTTTTTTTTTTTTTTTTTAGTATTATTTTTTTTACATTTTAACCATTACTATCCCTTTCAGAACACTCTTCCTCTATAAAACATTCTGTGTTTATTTAGCCATACATACACCTGCATGGGACTGCATTCGTGTTTGGGTTAATACGAGTTAGCTGCCTTCACTCCACCAAAATAGGTGAAGATTAAACAAAAAAAGCAGAGGCAGTGTAAATTTACATATTCTGCACTTACAGAATGTGAAAAGTCAAAATAAAAGGGTCCAGTTCCTTTAACTCATTAAGAACCACCGCAAAGCAATGTGTTGCTCGCCCTTCTGTTCCTTAAGGGGTTAAGCAAGATATTTTCTTCCCCATTAAGTCACAGGAAATCCTCTTACTCCTTGGAAGTTCTGTTACGTGCCTGAGCTATTTATAAACGCCTTCGCGCGGAGGAAACGGCATGATTTACTTTTACACGTATTATTGACAGAGAGAGAAACATCCAAGAAATCACTGACGTCTCCAGCGCGCTCCAACCCTGAACGGAAAGCACTTTCCTTCTCTCTCTGATGTCACTTAACCTCTTAAAGACCAGACACATGCGGCCGGCACATAAGGACAGGCTGACCAGACCTCACCTGTAACCAGGGACGCATAGGAAAAATGCATACTGCAGGATTACTTTGATTTCAGTGAAGTAATGGAAAACGCTATTTCCTACGTGTCCCCGGTTAAAGGTGAGATCTGGTCAGCCTACTTAAAGGGATAGTAAAGTCCCAAAAAAAGTATCCTGTAAATGGTAGCTGCAATAAAAAAACACTTAATGCGCTTAATCCTTTCACTCAAATCGTTATGGTTTGAGAGATATAAGAAAATAAAGACCTCCGTTCCCTCCCCTTTCTGCCTGACGAGCGGTAAAGCTGTCAGAGGCAGAATCCGGTCGCCCGACTGTAGGCGGCTCTTCAGGAGTGCTGTCATCGGGATATCTAACTATAATTACTTCATTGGTATGGTCTACAGCGTGTGCCTGGCTTGCAAGCATACATTGTAGACCATTGCGATGAAGTAATCATAGTTAGATATCTAGATGACAGCGCTCCTGAAGAGCCGCCGTCTGGTCCCGGAAGCAGGATCTCATGACATCCGCTGTACAGTGGACGCATGAGAAGTGGGAGGGAGCAGAGGT
>CM074721.1:18548698-18558698 GCA_037306005.1 Rhinophrynus dorsalis
GTCTTCACATAGCGATAATTTGTAATAGTTGTTTTATTTTCTTATACAAAGCATACTATGGCGAAATTTAACGTACATCTGGGGTTAGCTGTTTCCCTTGTTCAGAGAAGAATTGTCTGGCATTTCGTGGTCGGACTGTCATTTTGGAAGGACCTGTATGATCTGCTTCAGAATATTTCTTCTCTGTGTATGGCACTTGTGAGCTAAAAGAGATTGCACCCTGGGCGCGAGGACGCAGTCCCAGTGAGATTTTGCACACCCTTGCAAGCTCATAAGCCTAACTGAGCATCTCTGACGTCTTCTATTTCCGTAACCGATGGTCACCTTAGAGATTGCAGGTCAGCTGACCAGAGCTGTCCAGAGGACGGTGTAGCAACAGCTTTGCAATGCGTTGCGTACCCCTCTGGCACTCAAAGGGTTAACCCTATGAATGCCAGATGGGTATATAACACATTGCAATCTGCTCTGGCACTGAAAGAATTAACCCTTTGAGTGCCAGAGGGGTATGCAACGCATTGCTTTGCACTCAAAGGGTTAAAGGGATAGTAACACTTAATATGTCAAAAAAATATTCATATTGTATGGTTTATCCCATTCAGTAAATCTAGGGTACTCCTACTGTTGAAAGGTGTTTTGTTCAAAAGTTATTACAGCTGAAACTTGATTTTTTTTTAATACACAGTATCTTGGTGGCCTGAAATTATACAGTGGTGCTGTTACACCATCCTAGGGAGATTTATGGACCACTGACCAGAGCTGTCTGCAGGATGGTACAGCAACTGAGCACTGAGATACTGTACACTGTACACTGAGATACTGTACACTGAGATACTCTGCACTGAGATACTGTACACTGTACACTGAGATACTGTGATACTGTGCACTGAGATACTGTGCACTGAGATACTGTGCACTGAGATACTGTGCACTGAGATACTGTGCACTGAGATACTGTGCACTGAGATACTGTGCACTGAGATACTGTACACTGAGATACTGTACACTGAGATACTGTGCACTGAGATACTGTGCACTGAGATACTGTGCACTGTGATACTGTGCACTGAGATACTGTGCACTGAGATACTGTGCACTGAGATACTGTGCACTGAGATACTGTGCACTGAGATACTGTGCACTGAGATACTGTGCACTGAGATACTGTGCACTGAGATACTGTGCACTGAGATACTGTGCACTGAGATACTGTGCACTGAGATACTGTGCACTGAGATACTGTGCACTGAGATACTGTGCACTGAGATACTGTGCACTGAGATACTGTGCACTGAGATACTGTGCACTGAGATACTGTGCACTGAGATACTGTGCACTGAGATACTGTACACTGTGCACTGAGATACTGTGCACTGTGCACTGAGATACTGTGCACTGTGCACTGAGATACTGTGCACTGTGCACTGTGCACTGAGATACTGTACACTGTGCACTGATACTGTACACTGTACACTGTGCACTGAGACACTGTGCACTGAGACACTGTGCACTGAGACACTGTGCACTGAGACACTGTGCACTGAGACACTGTGCACTGAGACACTGTGCACTGAGACACTGTGCACTGAGACACTGTGCACTGAGACACGGTACACAGACACGGTACACAGACACGGTACACAGACACGGTACACAGACACGGTACACAGACACGGTACACAGACACGGTACACAGACACGGTACACAGACACACTGAGAGACTGTGCACTGAGAGACTGTGCACTGAGAGACTGTGCACTGAGAGACTGTGCACTGAGAGACTGTGCACTGAGAGACTGTGCACTGAGAGACTGTGCACTGAGAGACTGTGCACTGAGAGACTGTGCACTGAGACACTGTGCACTGAGACACTGTGCACTGAGACACTGTGCACTGAGACACTGTGCACTGAGACACTGTGCACTGAGACACTGTGCACTGAGACACGGTGCACTGAGACACGGTGCACTGAGACACGGTGCACTGAGACACGGTGCACTGAGACACGGTGCACTGAGACACGGTGCACTGAGACACGGTGCACTGACACGGTGCACAGACACGGTGCACAGACACGGTGCACAGACACGGTGCACAGACACGGTGCACAGACACGGTGCACAGACACGGTGCACAGACACGGTACACAGACACACTGAGAGACTGTGCACTGAGAGACTGTGCACTGAGAGACTGTGCACTGAGAGACTGTGCACTGAGAGACTGTGCACTGAGAGACTGTGCACTGAGAGACTGTGCACTGAGAGACTGTGCACTGAGAGACTGTGCACTGAGGCACTGTGCACTGCACTGAGGCACTGTGCACTGCACTGAGGCACTGTGCACTGCACTGAGGCACTGTGCACTGCACTGAGGCACTGTGCACTGCACTGAGGCACTGTGCACTGCACTGAGGCACTGTGCACTGCACTGAGGCACTGTGCACTGCACTGAGGCACTGTGCACTGCACTGAGAGACTGAGACACTGAGACACTGTGCATTACAAATTCAGGTTTGAGTTATAATAACTTTTGATCAAAACACCTTTAAACAGTGCGAGTACCATAGATTTACTCTGGGGATAAACCCTACAGCGTTTTTATTTATTTTATTATTATTTTTTATTTTACATTTTAACTTTGATTATCCCTATAAGACTTTCTATTATTATTATTATTATTATTATTATTATTATTATTACTAGTCGAACAGCCCGTTACATGGACCACAGTGCCACTGCCAGCCGTCGGGGGGCAGTCATGCGCAGTATCGACTGACCGCGGCACGGCTGATACAGAGCTGGACGCTAGCTCTGTATCAGCCGAGGCGCAGGCAGTCTCTACTGCGCATGACTGCGGCGTTACACACGTTTTATTGAATTATTATATAGGATTATTATTATTTTTATTCTTTATATAGATCCAGCTAATTCCGCTTCGCTGTGCAATAGGGAATGGACAGAGATATTAAATAGTGCAAATGGAGGATCAGAGGGCCCTGCTTGTAAAAGCTTACTTTCTTTAACACCTTAACGACCCTTGACGGTCATAGTACGTCAAGGGTCGATTTGACTGAACGACCGATGACGTACTATGACCGTCAACGAATTCTGTGCTCCCCCCCGGCTGCGCGCCGTTCGGGGAGTCCGGAATGCAACGGAGCAATAAAAAAAAAATGCTCCATTGTCATCCAGTCGCGTCCGGATTCCCCGGTTGTTAAGGGGTTAAAAAAAGTGTTTAATCAGGAAGGGTATTTCTCTTGTTTTGAAGTCTGTCCTGGACAAAGTCACATATTTACACAAACAGAGAGATCAGGACATTGTGACATCGTACTGAAAACACGTGTTTTGTTAGATTATTTGGAGAGCCTACAACAAGCAGCCGGACCCCAAGCACTTGACCTCCAACGTACCTTGACCTGATTTTGCTTACTCAAGTGAACGGCTTTAGCTTAAAAATCCCTTGTTCTGGGCTCTTGTTTAGCAGCAGTGTGGAGTGACATAGGATTAAATTACTCCATTTAACTCATTGGCGCCAGAGTATTTAAAAGGCTGCAGCGGGCTCCGTGCCAAGGAAATCTCGCTGCCGGCAGCCAGAGGTAGTCGTAGATTTTTTTTTTTTCCCCTTAATTGTAAAATTACATGCTGGATTGAGTGAGTTTGACTGCTGCTCGAGGGAGGTTTCTCCTGCGCGGTAGACAGACAGTATGGGACATTACTTGTTTTCTAATGCAGAAATAATTAGTTTATTTTTGTGTTCTCCCTAGGACATCAGACATTGCGCCAACGAATTGTGTATCAGTGCGCTGGAGATAATTCTGGCACACTAAGGGTAAAGGGGCATTCAAATATCCTAATAATCGTCCATCGTTAAACTTTGTTTGACCAGAAAATATTGACCCTTTGAGTACTTTTCTGGCCTAAAATCCTTTGAGTGCCACTCTGGCACTCATAGGGTTAAGGTAGAATGGGATTAGGCATGGGACAGGGATCCAGCCCCCCAAAAAAGGGGCAAAACCTCCAAGGTCCCCCAAGTAATCTCCTTGATAAATAACATAACATAGGAATAGCATAAAAATGACTTCTCTACCCTTTACCGAATAGCCTTCACTACAAATATTGGCATGGTGTTGCCTGTGCAGTTAATAAAACTATGACCGTGTTAAAGGGTTAATAATGCCTGTATTTAAGTTGATGCAGTGTTGTAGATGTTAAATAAATCTGGAGAAAGTATGGTTTGAGAGATCCCCTCCCCTTCTCCTGATGTCAGCGCTCTACTGACAGCAGGAGATGCCGGTCCTGGGACCAGACGGCGGCTCTTCAGCAGAGCAGAAGTAGCGATATTTAAAAAGAATTACTTCATTGGAATGGTCTGCAAAGCATGCCTGGTTTGCAAGCACACTTTGTAGACCGTTCCAATGAAGTAGTTCTTTTCCAGCATTGCTATTCCGGCTCTGCTGAAGAGCCTCCTCGAGTCGGCCGTCACGGATCTCCTTCTGTCAGTTTTACAGCTGACACAAGGGAGGGGGCAAATATCTCTCAAACCATAAAGGTTTGAGAGAGAGCACTTTCTCCAGATACTTTATTTTTTTTTAACATCTACAGTACTGCATCAACTTAAGTACGGGCATTACTAACCCTTTAATGACTGGCTTGTTGAACTTTTAGTGCTTAGCTCTTTCCGCTCCAAAACATTGTACAACGCATTGCAAAGCACTACATTACACAACTCTCCATCAGTGAACACGTGTGCATGTGTGTGTTGGATACTTATGGAATACAGACGGTTAAAAATGCATTTTCAAAAGCCACTATTTGTAGAAGGCAAATAGAGTTCCTTCATCTGAGTGCCAATGCATTGGAGATTTCTTTAACTGTTTGACAGCTATGTCTTCATTGAAAGTCCGTACATAAATGTGTGTTCTTGCGTGTGTGAGAGGGACTATTGATCTATAAAAATAGCTGGTGTAACTGCTGTTACCACCAACTTAATAACCTTAAAGTGTTAGTAATGTCCAAGTAAAAATATTTTGCATTGTGCAGAGCTGAAAAAGTTGAATTCAATGCAAAAAAAAGTATCTCTCAAACTGCTGTGGTTTGAGAGATACATGCATTCAAAGTTTGATGTGTCCTGCTGTCAGCTGTAAAGCTGACAGCAGGACATCCATGTTGTCCGACACAGAGGCTCTACAGCAGAGCCACAATCGCGTTATTTAACCCCTTAACATCCGAGGACTTACATGTATGTCCTCGGGCAGATGTCCCTTAAAGACAGAGGACGTACATGTACGTCCTCCTTTTCCGGGTCCCCACGCGGCTGCACACCGTTTGGGGACTCTGGATTCGTTAAAAAAAAAAAAAAAAAAAAACTCTGCGGGCGTTAAGTGCCGTCACTAAGGGGTTAAAAAGAATGACTTCATTGGAATAGTCTAAAAAGTGTGCCTGGTTTGCAAGAACACTTTTTAGACCATTCCAATGATGTCATTAATTTTAAATAATGGGATTGCAGCTCAGCTGCAGAGCCTCCGTGTCAGCCGACACAGATCTCCCGCTGACAGCTCTACAGCTGACAGCAGGAAACATCAAAATTTGAATCCATGTATCTCTCAAACCATAGCTGATTGAGAGATACGTTTTTTGCATTCAATTCAACTTCTTGAGCTCTACACAATGCAAAATATTTTTAGTTGGACATTACTAACACTTTAAGTGCCATGTGGTTATATCACCTACTGGTACTCGTAAAAATCCACTATTGATATACCTCTTCCATAGAAAGTGCCAACTCCAAAATAAACTGCGCGGAAGCACAATGCGCTTGCTGAGTAAGGAACGCTGCTGAGGTTTTATTTATTTTTAATTATTACTATTTATTTAACAAACTTGTTTAAGTAATATAGCACGCCAACATAAATGTGTTTATTTTATATATAGAATATAATTAATCACTACAAACAAATGTTTGTCTTTCAAAATGTCAATATTTTGGGGCAAATTTAATAAAGCACTTACTAACCCCTTTGATGCTGATGGCAATGGCATCCAAGGAATTTAAAATGCTGTGCAACCACGTATTCACATGTCAGTGAATTTAATATAATTCTACATCCGGTGATGACTGCGTCTTGTACAAATGTGTCTCAAACTTTACATTGTTTTCAAAAAGTCTCCCTTCACAATACATTGAAAATTAGGTGCATTTCATTTTTTTTTCTTTCTATCTAACCCTTTGAGTGCCAGGGGGTATGCAACACATTGGTCTGCAATGCATTGCGTTCCACCTGACACACACAGGGTTAATGCATAAAGCAATTTATTTATTTATTATTATTATCAATGCAGCGTTTTACTAAAACTTAAAGGAATAGCAATACATCGCTATAATTACATTTAATAATGTACCTAATTAAAGTGTTAGTAATGTCTAAAAAAAAAGTTTTAGACCATTCCAATGAAGGGATTCCGTGTAAGTAACGAGATCTCGGCACTTCTCAAGCTCCTCAGTGTCGACCGACATGGATCTCCTGCTGACAGCTTTACAGCTGTCAGTAGGAGAGATCAAACTTTAAACGCCCGTATCTCTTAAACCATAGCGGTTTGAGAGATGCATTTTTTGCATTTGCATTTGCATTTTTTGCATTTAGCTCAGGGTTAATAATGTACCTAGTTAAAAAAATGAATTAATTGCACCATGTCTGATCTCTCAAACCTCTATGGTTCGAGAGATATCCGCTTACAAAATTCCCCCTTCCCTCCTCTTGCACTGATGTCAGCTTTCTATCTTACAGAAGGAGATCCTGGTCCGTAGACCGTCCTGCGGCTCTTCAGCAGAGCCAAAAACTCTCTTTAGAAATAAACACTGCATTTATACGGACTACAACGTGTGCCTGGTTTGCAAGCACACATTGTAGACTGTTCAAATGAAGTATTTTTTTCTAAAGAAAAAAACTTTTTTTTAGACATTACTAACACTTGAAAAAAATGAATTAATTGCGCCCTGTCTGATCTCTCAAACCTCTATGGTTTGAGAGCTACCAGCTTATAAAGTTCCAAATTCCCTCCCCATGCACTGCCGTCAGCTTTCTATCTTACAGACGGAGATCCCAGTCCGCAGACCGTCTTGCGGCTCTTCAGCAGAGCCGAAATCACTCTCTTTAGAAAAAAATACTTCATTTGAACAGTCTACAATGTGTGCTTGCAAACCAGGCACACGTTGTAGACCGTATAAATGCAGTATTTATTTCTAAAGAGAGATTTTGGCTCTGCTGAAGAGCCGCAGGACGGTCTACGGACCAGGATCTCCTTCTGTAAGATAGAAAGCTGACATCAGTGCAAGGGGAGGGAAGGGGGAATTTTGTAAGCGGATATCTCTCGAACCATAGAGGTTTGAGAGATCAGACATGGTGCAATTAATTCATTTTTTTAACTAGGTACATTATTAACCCTTTGAGTGCAGAAGTGGTACAGAATGCATTGCTTTGCAATGCATTCCCTACCACTCGGGCACTCAAAGGGTTAAATGTAATTATATCAATGTATTAATATCCCTTTTAAAAAAAATAATAATTTCAGTTTTATTTATTTTTTAATTTTTCTTCCTGGAGCAATTTTATTAAATTTGCCCCATTTCCTAGATTGTCACAGTGAACCGTACGCACAAATTAAGCAGAGTAATCGTGGAGCAAACCAGCTGCGCCGTAGGGGACAAAAAACTTTTCCTCAAATTCCCACTGATTGTTAAATGGGACTTTCAAACCCTTGAGCCTCTCTAGGTTTCGTGGGTTTAAAACTCCGTTTAAATCGGTGAGAATTTTTATTCCCTGTGGTGCAATTAATCTGCTTCAGAATTAATCCACTTTCTTTGTCCATATGGCTGTGTCACAGAAAACTCAAGCCTGCACACCCCTGGGTCATAGAAATGTGAGATGGGAGCATATGTACTCAATTGTTCTCTATTCTCTCTCCTAGGTCTTAGTGTCTTGTTAATTCTGCAGTGCCCCCTACTGGAAGTCGGGCTGGATTTAACTGCGTCCCCATTACACTCCAGTACCTACCAGAGGGTCTAATACTCCGCTGTGGGACTGTGCGCTGGTGATCTGTAATGTCACTGTGATTTACTGTCACCTCCAAAGAGGACAAATGGTTCTTCTTTTAACCTCTTGAGTGCTAGAAAAGAGTGCAGTGTTTAGCACCTTACTGCTGCTTGCATCTCTCTGGTCCTCGAGGGGTTAATAAAAAAATGACTCCTGTGAGCAGGTGCAGCTGTTGCAGGGGTAAGCACTATGCGACTCTCCAGCTTGTTGCATTACATCTCAGTCTTCCTTGTCGGATGGCGGGAGGTGGAGAGAGTATGACGAGTTTGAGAGCCACAGGTTGCTTTACAATAATACAGCTATGTATGAAATTTTGGCTCACATCCACAAAAGTGGAGCAATTCGTGGTCAGATCAGCTGTGTTATATGCCAATGCTTAATGGTTTAAAAGTGGATTTTAAGCCATTGAATGCATTCAAGGTATTAAAAACCTAATTTAAATCATTGGTGATGTGTAGCCTGTGCCTTATGGTATGTTTCTTTTGAACCAGGCTTGATCAACTTTTTCCAAATGGCGTTTGTATACACTGTACGTGATCTTTTTCTTGCTTGACTGTGTCATCTTAACCCTTTGAGTCCCAGAGGGGTACGCGATGCTTTGTGTACCCCTCTTTCAATCAAAGGGTTAATTGTTATACGTCCTAATTTTCAGATAGATTCCCCTCCGCACACACGTGTTAATGCCTTTTGTGACAAGCCGCAGAAGCAGAGCATTTCTCTCCAACGAAGGAGGGCTGTTTAATTGTATACATCTCAGCCTATTATTTTTTTGTCCAATGTGTGACAAGAGTTTACTATTCAGGTGTTGGTCATATCCAGCTTCTCGACAAGTGTTATTGACATGTGGGATCAAACGTTGAAGGAGCAATAAAGGGAAACTTTTTTAACGAAAACTAATATGTTCTAGAGCTTTCCTGCTGAGTAAAACAAGGGAACACCCACTGCTTTGTTTTATTCAAATGTTATAACATTTCAAATTATCAGGAAGTGAATTTACTGTGTGATTACTTCCTGATTGTTCTAACAGGAAGTGACTCTGTAGTTTCTATCACATTCTTTGGAGAACTGTAAGTCACTGACTTTCCTCTCCATTAGAATGTAACAGAATAACGAATTAGAATTTCACTACTTAGAGGGTGCTGCTAAAGTAAAAAAAAAAAAAAAGGTGACAGGTGACGGTCATAGCAGGTCACAGACATTTTACTTAAAGTGCTGTAAGTAAAAACAGGGAGTGAAATTGACCTCTCCAAGGTCACATGTACCAGCACACCGGAGACATCAAAGTGGTCCTTAAGGGAATGTTAAGGGATTAAACTGTAATAACTCTGGAATTATGCATCTCTCAGCATTTGGACTACCCTTATTTTACTCAACAGGAAACGCCCTACAAAAAAAAAAAAAAAAAAAAAAAAAAATATATATATATATATATATATATATATATATATATATATATATATATATATATATATATATATAACATTTTTATGAAAAAGTTTACTGCTCCTTTAAGATGGGTTCTATTCCCATATGCAGGTCTTGGGGACAAACTCAGTGGCTCAAAACAAGGACACATTTTCAAATTTCTTTGTAAACAATGCTTCACTGTAAATACAAAACTATTCTCAGAAATTCCAGAGCAAACAAACTGCGTCTTAGGTGACAAATGAAAATGTCCATTTATCTGAGGATTTTTAACCCACTTAAGTACTAGAGAGAGATCACAAACACTTTGCTTGGCATGTAAGGGAATTTAGGGATCTTTACACATTGTCTATAGTGCAGTTCGTTTGCTCCGGAATGGTTCCTTGTGCCTTTGTGCGTAAGACCTAAAGGACTTGTTTTCAAGTGGCACAAGGACAGATGTGAGGGTTCTAGAACAGTGGTAGACAACAGCCGGTTCCAGAGCC